>CAKNWT010296606.1:0-12172 GCA_932066315.1 Andricus coriarius | reverse complement strand
TTAGTCTACATACATTCATTTTTATTTCATACAAGAAAATAATAATTAAATCTACTTTGAATAGTTTATATATTAAATGCAACAAACGAAAAATACTAATATTACACTGGTCTACAGAAAAAATGTATGTTTGCTGCGATAATCGAAAATGGATGTTGACCAGTGTTAACTTTTGATTTGATCCTACTCTGACTTTCTTCTCAATTCGAAATTTTATTGATTGAATTGATTTTTGGACTCTCGTCAAATTCCTTTAAATTTTCGTAAATAAGTACAAGTAAACAAAATTAAATATTCAATCGACTTTAATAAAATCCTTTGATAACATCTGTTTATCTTTTAACAAAAATCAAATGAATAATTTTCCGTTCAAAAATCGAAATTCGACGAAAAAAAAAATTGTAATTTTGTGTTCTTCTGTTACTTTTTAATCATAAAAGCACTAATAGAAAACTGTATAATGTTAATTTTCCAATACATACATACTTAAAGTTTTTGCTTCAAAAGATTACTATTCAGCAAAATAGATTTCTAAACCAAATTGCTCCATTCTCAGATGATTTTCTTATGGCTTACCTACTTTGTATACTATATGAAAAGGTGTTTTATTTTCTTTAAAATGTTTTCTGTACAAGATCCTTCGTTGAGTGAAAAAATTTTCAGTATCTAATAATAATGACAGCAATATGTATTATTTGTATATTACTGAAAATAAAAATAGTTATGCAAAAGTATATATTTGTTTTTAAAATAAGAATTGACGAAAGAGAAGTCGATTAGGTTTGGTATTTTACATTTTATTTAAAATTGTAATATTTGATGACTATACTTCTGACATTTGTTGATTCGCAAATGCCAATTTTGACATTGACAAGACAGTTGATCGAAATTTACGATATTTCGAGAAAGTCAATTACATCATCCCCCACTCCAACCGCAAATGTTTTCAAACATTCTTTAAAAAGAATTGCTAAGAATACAGTTCATATATTAAGATTTCAATCACCTTCAATAATTATTGTTTATTATCATAAATATGTGATAGTGTACATTTAATTTGCACGTGAGCATTTATGCAATTGTGTATTAAAATTTCATAAATCTTTTATTAAAAAATTATTATTTACTGAATTCACTTCTGTAACTTTTGTTTAAGTGCAAACCGTAATTCTGTTTAGAAACTATTAAAATCTGGACAGTCTTCATATATTGAAATTCGTAACGAACTCCTAGATAACGCCACGGCTGGTATTAGACATCAGAAATGTTTGAGTCAATCACGTAGCGAATGTACTGACTTTAGCATGATTCAAGACTGCCACGAAATTTTTCCACACGGGTATACGTTCTCAACCAAAATCCCTTAATAATAATAATTAATAATGAGCTATAAGTACTGTCTGCACAATTGTACCACTGGTCCTTGACGTACACGGTTGGACACGTCTAAAGTTGCACGGTGCAGATTGAATCGCAAAAAGTATGATTTGCGTTAAGCTTAAAAAACATTTACTTAAAATTATAGATATATTATGTTTTTATATTTACCGATAGAATTGAGGATTACGATCAAGGATAAGACCAGAGTGCAGAAAATCTTCATGTTTTCTAATGATAGAGAAAACTGATTAATGTGTTAATGATGAATTTTATTAACAATATGAGTAATGAATGTTGTACCGCTTCATTAACTTATATAACGTACACTGTAGTCGTTATCTCTTAGATTAAAGGCGTCAAGTTTGTTCGGCAGAGATGTTTACATTTCATCAGAATAGTTTCAAGAAAATCTGATTAAAACTAATTTCGTTGTTTACGTAATATTTTGCGTTTTAGGGAAAGCAGGCTTTTACATGTAGAATTTGTTATGGTGGCTACCATCACAACCCATTTAAAGCTTTAAAAAACTCATTGAAATTCTACAAAATATGTTAAATTATCTATGTGAAAGTATTATTAGTAATAATACACTGAAGGAATGTTTTTTTAGAAAAACAACTATCACCTGTGGTTAAACCTAACCTAGTTGAAATAACAAGGATTCCAGTTTAACAGAATCACGAACATAAGGTTAATCATACTAATACAAACCTAGTCACTCGGAACTAAAGAACACTAGTTGGACTAACAATGAAATCTATTTAAGATTACCATGCTGTTGATTACAAAGTTCCACTGCAAAAATCACTTTTTTCTATATTTATTATTTTGTTACTGCATTCCTTGCAAAGAATAATGTCAAACGTAGTAATGAATATACACGGCATTTGCGCTTATTTTACCTTTATAAATATATACATTTTTACTCTGAATATCATGCATGACGGCATGCACGTAATGTTATTATTTGGTTATGTCTCTTTTTACTGATTCGCCCCTGAAACCAGGTACCCGCTGTGCAGGGGTTTAGTAATTAACATAACATTTTTAAATTAATATAAATCCAATATATATTTACGTCACACAGTTTAACTAAATTAAGTTTCTTCATTTAGTAAACAGCTTATTTGTTTAAAAATAATCAATAGTAAGAATTTCAAATATAATGCGAGAATCATATAAGCCAATCAAATTGTCGGATCGCCGCCTATCTAAAATGGCGATTACCCTCGCGTCAATTGATTCTCGAACGGCCGGACCTCCGCGTATTTTTCAAGCTTTTTCGAACGCGTGATCAATAGTATTGTTAAGTTTTTAACTGTAAGAATGTTTACATCGCTGGAAAAAATTAGTGAATTGCTACCGTCTTGGGGACTACCCGATGATTTAATCCTGCCCTTTAAAGGTAAGTTCGTATTCTCACAATTTTTCAACATGAAGAGAATCGTTTTCTGGGTTAGGATTTCATATTCAGTCTTTCATTTCGAATTAATGTTTTTTGAATCACCAAAGCTTAAAAAGCAGTTTATGAAATATGAGTGCATTTATATTTTGAGGCTTAAATGAATAGTTCTTATTTGTTCCTTGACAGATATCCATATTGACGAGTACGTTCTACAACGACTAACTCAAAGTCGCGTAGATTTAATTTTTGATGGAAAGCCGTTAGGACAAAAGATCAGATTCGAGGACCACTTCAAGGAATATAATATATATATAATATATAGGAAGGGTGTCTGCTTGACCGGGAAACCGGGAATTTTTTGCACTCGGAAATAACTGGAAATTTGTTTCAGTAACCGAAATTTTTCATTCGATTGTACTAAAATAATTATTAAAAGTGTTTTGATATTTTACAATTCTCAGTGTTCAGTTACGAAACGAACAATGAAAAAGACTTTATTTCGACAATGATGATAATATAAGTGATGCTACTTGCAATTTTGTGTATATTTTAAAATTAAAAGCATGTATATTTCATTTTTTTAATGAAAGAAAGAAAGATTTACGTTTTAAAATTAAGATATAAAAACTGAAATTATGATTTGGAACAGGGAATTTTGGGAGAGATATCTTTAATTTTTAATTTGAAAAAGGAATTTTGTAAAAGAGCAGTCTCTGAACAGGGAATTTCTTAAAATAATGATAAATTTCAGTTGGTTCATGGAATTTCCCAAAAGAATTACCGTTCTGAGTTATACCTGGATTAAAAAATGAAGTATGTTTCTGACTTCGAGCAGTGAATTTTCGACACCAATGATAATTTTGACTTAGAATAGAACATTTTCCTAAGTCACATCTAATTCTGAATTTTATCAGAGAATTTTCAAAGAAAAAATTATAATTCAGATCTGGAAGAAGAAAGCTTCCAAAACAATTGTAATTCGGACTTCAAGAGGAAATTTTCGAGAAGAATGATACAACTCTGATTTCGAAGAGGACATTTTCCGCAGCAATTACATGTAATTCTAAACTGGATCAGATAATTTTAGAAAAAAATTTAAAATTCATATCAGGAACCAGGAATTTTCCAAATGAATTATACTTCTGTCTCTAAAGAGGAAATTTTCGAAAATAATTATGATTCTGATTTGGATCAGAGAATGGAAATTCAGGAAAATGAAAAATTGACAGGGGGAAACAAAAAATGAAAAATCATCCGCCTGGCAGAGTTTTGGATAGAAATTTTTTTCCTATTCATAATTCTATATATTCTCGAAAACAAAATTATGTGTACAATGTTGCGATTTATATAAAATCTTGAGACGACTAAACATTTGAATAGTTGCATGTTTAACTTCAGAGTAATTAATTCGTATCCACCAGCGAATTAATTTTTCTCAAGACTCGTGGGAAAATTTAAAATGATTTTTTATTTTGAAAAAATAAATTTAACAGAATATTTAAAAAGATTTCAAAACAAATTTTAATGAATGAATAACAAGCAATTGTTGCTTTAGAAAAAAATTTTAGTAAGTGCAAGAGATATTTAGAAGTTTTGAAAAGATTAAAAAAGCATTCAAAACTTGAAAAGATTTTAGGAGATGTAAAACAAAATGTAGATTTTTAAAGATTTTGAACACAAAATTAAGAAGATTTTTAAACATTTCGAAAAGTTTCAAAAGAAAGAAAAAAATTTATTAAGGTTCCCAGGAAAATTGAAAGTGATTTTTTATTTTGAAAAATTAATTTAAATAGAATATTAAAAATATTTCAAAAGCTTTCCAAAATTGGAAAAAAAGAAAAAATATCTGGAAGATTTTAAGGCAATTTTTTTAATTTTGCAGGATGTATTAAAAGTATACGGAAAAATTCGAATCATTTTAAAAAATATTTATAAGTTTTGAAAAGAAATTTCAAAAATCACTTAGGTACAAGATGTTTAATTTTCATACCATTTAAGCTGACTTGCGATGGCGGAAAAGAGCAGAATTTTTACATACTTTAATCCTAAAAATGATATCTTTTCCGAAAGACTCCTTGAAACACAACTAAAATTTATTTTCTTTTTAATCACTAAAAATTGACACTATTTTCTTAGTTTATTATTTAAAATAACTTAAATGTAAAAACTGAACGAATCAAAATAAACAAACCCACACCACCTTTAACTTGAAACAACTGCGAGACAGTCGCAGAGCTGCAAATTTTGAGAGCGACATTTTTCGTAATTTTGAGATTATCTACTGTTGGTTATCTGCTGTTGGAAATATTAAAAAAGAACGCTTTATATCAAGAAATATTGTTCATTACACTTCATCTTTCATTCTAATGTATAAACATGCCACAGAAATGTTTCATTAAGGTAAAAAGTATGAATAAAGAAGAGGCGAATTTTTTTCAGGTCAAAAATTAATTTTTTGCGCTCATACATAAATTAATCATAAAATTTTAATCCAACTTCGTCATAAAATATAGTATCGTTGATGAAATGTTATACTAACAAAAATAATGAATATTTTTTGTCAGTTTTCCAGTTAAATAAGATTATCTACTGTAAATCATTATGTATTGTAGGGTGGTTTCCCCTACTGATAATATTTCTTTAATTCTTAAAATCATATAAAACTTTATTTTTCCAGAGACCTTATTTGTGACGTTTTAAGTGATTGAATAGATCTTTCGTTGAAAAATTCATAAAATTCCCGTCAAAAAGAAATTTTCTGCCATTTTCTGGTTTTTGCCTGTATAAACGTGGGGTAACCATAAAGGCCGAGCAGGAGGCGCGAGATCTCACAGACGCATGCTGTCTTTTTCTTATTACTGTCTGCAGACTTGTTGTTTACAAACGAAATACTCTGAAATTCTTCATGATTGCGCTTTTTTGGCCTACAGGACAATTCGCGATTTCTTCTGGGGTCAATTCTTCAACCGTGCCGCTGTCCATGTTTATTTTCGCTCGTCTTAACCCCAAATAAAAAGGTTTATATATTCCACGAAAAACCTTGTTTTTGTTTTCTGTTATTTCAAATATTGAACATATGTCACCATTTGAAGTTGACACTACAATTGTTTCTTCGGCTGGAAAAGGTCTAGAGTCATGATTTTGTGTTCTCAATCGAATTGGTTTATCGGGAGGAAAAACGTATCTTCGAAGTTCAAATATCTGGTCCGGATTGTTGTATGGAATAAGTCGAACAAATCTGAGTTCTTCCAATTTAAATCCAAGTATGTGAGTAATAGTTTGCTTCGCTAAAGGAGACCTAGACCTGGCATGAAGATATGGTTGGGCAGGTGGTGCAGATCCGGCAGAAGAATAAGGTCTGGCAGGAGGGAGAGAATTTTCAGGAGATTGTCTTTGAGGAGCAGAAGAAGAAAGAGGTCCGCGACGAGGAACACCAGGAATAGGCTCGCCATTAGGCAAGCAATCGAACTCTGAACTTAATTCTGCAAGAAGAAACAGATCATTACATTTTTCTTCAAACACACAATTGTATCTTGGTATGTCATGAGTTGTGAATGTGGTTGTAATTTTCGACGTAGCTTTCAACATAGTTGTCAACTATTTGCAACGTTTTTATCCAATTCTGCTTGTCATAAATAAAACTTGAGGATATCTAGTACACATTATATCTAGTACACAGCCATCCATTTTGCGCATCTTTTACAGTTTACGTGATATTTGCAATGAATAGTTATGTAACATGTTACGCGTGGAACTTCACGTGAATCTCTGCGTGGATTTTTTCACCTTGGTATTGCTAATATAATATAACTATTAAAATGATTTTATGTTTATTTACATACTATTTACACATACAGTGAATGCCATTTGATTAAAATGGTATGCAATGATTTTAAACAGATTCCTGATTTTTTATTTGAACAGAAAACTGCGCATCAGAATTATATAATTTTGAAGATCAACTGGCTGTCCGGAATTTTCATGAGTAGCAACTGTCGAGTGTCAGTGAAAATTTATATGCCACATGAAAAATTTTTAAGTTTGGACAAACAATTGAACTACGTAAATCAAAAGAAACACTTATTGAAGGTAACAAAATAATGTCCAGAGCCATAGAAATGTATAGCTCAACATAGGAAACTTGGATTTTTCTCACGCCCTGAAATTCCAACTTTTCTAAAACATTCCAGGTTGAAATTAATTTTTTTAACTGGTAATTGAATTCCAGAAGTGGTTTTTGTGATTGAACTTGATTCCACTTTAGCATGTAAAGGGCCTTTATGGCCGGTATGGAGTTACGTATAGGGGCATATAGCTGGAATAATTTCCTGAATTTTAGGCCCGAAATGAACCCTTGGAGTTCATAAAAGAGTCGCCAAGGCATTTTTAAAGTTCGAACTTTGAAAAACGGTTTTCCCAGAAAAACACTTCTAAACTTGGCAAATGCCATAAGCACACATGTTATATTGTTTCTTCCAACTGGAAATGCTGGGTGTCCTATTTTAATTAATCCACGTAGATAATTTGTGAATTTGACTTTTTCAGAAAATATGTTTAAGACAAAAGTTATTGGGTTTCGAGGGGACATCTGATGATGACCTCAAAATCGACCTTCAACTTGACCTTGAAGGTTTTTTTAAGGTCAACTCTGTTTTTTAATGAGAATCCCTATTTTTGACACCGGATTCGGAAAGAGCGGAAAATTTTACGCCTGAAATGATATTTACAAGTTTTTTTTCGTGACGTTGATCAGGTTAATTTAAGGTCAAATTCTAGAATGCTGCTTGGTAACGGTTTATTCAAGTTTTCCGGCAAAATGAACGTTGTGAAGGTACCTCAGGTGTAACAACGACCTTAAAAATTTTGACCTTGAGGTCATTTTTCCAGGTCATTTAAAGGTGAGAATGGTTTTTGATTGGGACACTTTGATTTGGACACTGGATTCAAAAAAGGGAATAATTTAACGTTAAAATGTGAGAACGACCTTGACCTTAAGATCAATATCGAATTTCATTTGACGGTTGCATTTGTCCAGTTCCAAACTCACAAACCCCAATCCCACAAACCCTAAGATAAAAAACATTATGTTGTACTGCCAGCTTTAGCATTACCCGATACTCATCACGAGGAGGTTACTTGGTCGTATTTCGAGTATGCTTTACCCTTAAACGTGAAATGTTTAAGCACGCTGTCCTAATTCTTTTAATCATGTCGAAAATATTCGACCTTCAAATGACATTGGATATTGTTCTTAAGGTCAAGGTCGTTTTCACATTTTAACGTTAAATTATTCCCTTTTTTGAATCTAATGTTTCAATCAAAGTTTCCCATTCAAAACCCTTCTCACCTTTAAATGACCTTGAAAAGTGCACATCATGGTCAACATTTTTAAGGTCGTTGTCACACTTGAGGTAGCTTCACAACGTTCATTCCGTCAGAAAACTTAGGTCAATAGCTACCACACAGTTTTTTAGCGTTTAACCTTGAATTGACCTTATCAAGGTCACGAAAACAATCTTGAAAATATCATTTCAGACGTAAAGTTTCCCGCTCTTTCAGAATCCGGTGTCCAAAATAGGGATTCCCATTTCAAAAAACAGAGCTGACCTTGAAAAAAACCTTCAAGGTCAATTTTGATTAATTTCCCGATTAATTCATTATAGGTCCCAGTATCATCCCTCACTCAAACCAAAAAATAATCATTTTAACCTTAAATTAGGATAACGCGAATGTCTTCCAAATTATAGATATACTATATTATTATATTTACCAATAGAATTGAGGATCGCGGCCGAAGATAAGACCAGATTCCAGACAATCCTCATCTTTTCTGATAAGAGGAAAAACTGATTAAAGTATTATTGAAGAATTTTATTAACAATGTAACAAATGAATGTTCTTTTTCTTCATCAGCTTATATAATCTATACTATAGGTACTATCTTTTAGATTAAAGGCGTCAAGATTGTCCTGCTAAGATATTTACATTTCATAAAAATAATCTCAAGAAAAACTGGTTAAAACTGATTTCGCCATTTATTATAATCTTTTGCGTTTTACCAAAATCTGGTTTTTATATGTCAAATTTATATGGTGGCTACTATCGTGACCCAATCAGAGCTTTGAAACCGAATATAAATTCGAAAAAATGTGTTGAACCATAAATTCCGAACAATTATCATTAGTAATATCATTATTAGATTAGTCCAAATCTGAGAAGCTAGTCACTCGACTTTTGAACATATACGTCTCTTAATTTCAAAGAATTTTATGAGTTTAAAGAAAATAGATTTTCAACCAATATTACAGCAGCTTAAGAGATTTTGGAGGATTCTAAAAATTACATTTGAGTTTAAGTATTGCATGGGATTCCACGTTATTTCAAAGAAGTTCTGAAAGGATTCTTTATGATTAAAATATTCAAAGACAACATTCCAAATACATCATTGTATCAAATGCATGATCAAAAAAACAATCTTTCATGTGAAGAAATTGTTTTCTTTGCACATTCTTAACCTTTCAACCAAACAGCCATAATCGTTTTTAAGCATTTCAGCGGTAATACCATCTACATCAGCAGCCTAACCATTCTTTAAGTTCATAATAACATTCCTAATCCAGGCCTCATAGTCCCTATGGGATAAAATATAGGGACCAAAGGGTACTTTTTGTCACGCTTATAAGGTACTTTCTTCGCGCTCAAAGGGTAACAAATTCAGGATAAACTCGTAAGACATACAAAAAAATTCAAGGTAAATTCCAAAGAATTCAAATGACATTTCCGTAAAATTGGAATAAATTTACAGAAATTTAAGATAAACGAGAAGGATTCGATGAAATTTATCAAAAATCAAAAGTGGATTTAAAAAAATCAAACTCAAAATTTTAAAAAATCCATTGGATTAAATAGAATTGAGTGAATTTAGAAGAATTCAGTAAATTAAAAAAATTCGAGAGAATTCCAAATAATTGAAAAGAATTCAGGGTGAATTAAAAAAAAATCTCTTCAAATCTTTTAAATCCTACTAATTTCTAATACAAGAAGTAACTAATGACTAGAAAAGAATTCAAAATAATTAAAATGAATCGGAAGAATTTAAAAAATCGAACGCATTCGATTGATTACAATAAACTTTGAATTAATTTAGCGGAATTTAAAGGAAATGAGAAGAATTAGATGAAATTCATTAAAAAACTCGAGGTGAATTTAAAAAGGAATCAAGTGAATTGAAAATAATTCAAAAATATGAAACAATTAATTGAATTAAGTGGAATTGAGTAAATTTAGAAGAATTTGAAATAATTCTGGATAAATTAACAGGAATTCAGCTCGAATTCCAAATTAATTGCCTTAGAAATTCCTTGAAATTGTTTAAATTTCTTGGAAATGACTTGGAATCTTTTAAAATACCATAAAATATTTCGAAGCCTTTGAAATTCCTTCAAACTAATGAAATAAATTTAAAAATTCTTTGTAATCTTTTAAAAAAGATTTAAGTACTTAATTAAGTTTTTTAATTAATTAATTACAAATCCCTTAAAATTCTTCAAATCCTTTGATCATTTCATCAATTGATTCTCAGGATCAAATAAATAAAAACTTATAAAAAGTGAATAAAAATCCACTGAATTAAGCAAATTTAGTAGAGTTCAAGTGAATTAAAAAATTCCAAAGAATTTCGGATAAATTAATAAGGATTCGGCGTGAATTCTAAAAACTAGTGTCGAAACTCTTAAAATCTTTTATACCCTACAAAATACTTATAAAATCCCGTGAAATCTTTTAAAATATTTTAAAGCCTTATAGGTCCTGTAAAATACGTTTAAATGTTTTAAATCCTTTGAGCATTTTATCAATTGATCCTCAGGATCAATTAAATAAAAGCTTTAAAAATTCAAAAAAATCCATTGAATTGTCTAGGATTGAGTAAATTTGGAAGAATTCAAGTGATTTAAAAAAAAATCAAAAAAATTAAAAAGAACCCAGGATAAATTAGTAAGAATTCAGGCTGAATTCCAAATTTTTCAACTCTTTAAAACCCTACGAAATACCTCACTTCTCGTACATAAATTCTTTTAAATGCACGAAAATATTATAAAATCCCGTTAAATACTATGATGATAATTCCTGAAATACCGCAAAATGTATTAATATACATTGGGAGCTTTAAAATCCCTTAAAATCATTGAAATCCTCGGACCTACAAGGTTTTGAGATATTTTAAAAGTTTTAAATCTTTTAAAAGATTCTAAACGCTCTGAAATCCCTTCAAATTAATCAAATTAATTAATAATTTCTTAGAATCTTTATAAATTGCCTTAAATATTTCAAATTAAAAGCTCTTGAAAATGCCTTCAAAGTTTTTAAAATACCCTAAAATCTTAAAAAAATCCCTGAAAATTATTGAAATCTTTAAAAATACCCTGAAATATTTCAAAATAATTCAAGACAATGCAGTGAAATTATTAAAAATGTGAGAATATACCGTTTTTATTGCTTATTGCAAGCTACCGAGTCACTTTCTAACATTTAGTCGGTTCTTTTGAAAGTCGAACACTGCTTTCAATTTTCTGTTCGAAATATATCTTTAATTCAACGCATTTTAAATGCAATACTTTCAGCCGTGTTTAGATTGAAGGATACAAATGATTTTGGTTTAAAATTAAAATTTCTTAAAATACTTTTTTTTACAATAATAATTTATAACCCTCAAAATTGAATAATTGTAGGTACAAGCATGAAAAAGTAGACTAATTTCAAATTTATAGCGTTGTATTATGAATTGAACCATTCAAACCACTGAACTTTTTTAAAACTTTTTTCAACACTTTTTTGTGTATGAGAAACGTCTTTCTTGCATCTGATAACTGTTTTAGAGTAGGAAGAACTAAAAAGAAGAAAAATGATCAAATCTGATTCTTTTATTTTGGTTTTGATTTCGTTTCAAAAACTCTTTAAAAGGGTGCTTTTTTAAGTTTCATTTATGTTTTAATAATTTAGAATCCTACAAATTATTCCTTTTGGTGAGAAAATAACACCTGATTTTTGTACAAATTTAAAAATATATAAATTTAGTGTTTGATTAAGGTAACTTTTGCTCTAAGTGCTCATGGATTGTGTTTTTCATCGAAAAATATTTTACTCTGATTTGTTCACATTAATGAAATAATCAATAATGCCCTCAGGATAATTTTTATAATATCTTTTGAAGGAGATACAGTAAAGAGCAAGGGATAATCGAGTATGAAAAAAATGCAATAAAAGTACAGCGTAAACGAAAATTATACGGATTTAGGTAATTCTAATAATAATATTACAAATAATAATAATTCGAAATTAATGACTTAACATATTTTTTAGAATTTATATTAGTTTGTCAAAGCTCCA
>CAKNWT010296563.1:0-13265 GCA_932066315.1 Andricus coriarius | reverse complement strand
AAAAAAAGAAAAATTTCCATTGATTTCAGTAAAATTTGAAAGAATTTAAGTTGGGAGCCTGGTTTATCGAGCTGAAAATTAGTACTTGTAATACAGTTAATTCGTAGTAATTCACCTAAATCAAGTAATCTGCTTGCAATCGACATCTAATCCGCTAATCCACTTGTAATCCACTTATCATCCGGCATAATCCACTTGTCTCCCAGATTATTCTAAATTAATTCATTTTTAATCCACATAAGTCGTAGTAATTCAGGAAATCCAAGTAATCCACTTCTCTGGGTAATCCACGGTAATCCACCTGTGATCCAGGTAATTGAAAGTAATTTATGTAATCCCACTAATTAACTTGTAGTCCAGAGTAATCCAGCTAATTCGGAGTAATTTACATAAGTAATTCAAATAGTTTTGAACTATTTTGTTGAAAATTTTGTTTTTTGTTGCAAATTAATTTTATTACATGAAAATTTAACTATTCTATTTTTGGTTCAAAATTGACCTTTTTTTATTGGAAAATCAATCATTTTCTTTGAAAATTCATGATTTTTGTTAAAAAAAAATCATTACTTTCGTTGAAAATTCAACTATTTTGTTGAAAATTTGTCTTTTTGGTTTGAAAATTAAACTATTTTAGTAGAAAATTAATTTAGTTTGATGAAGTTTCCTTTTTTGGTAGAAAATTAAGATTCTCGCTTAAAAATTGAACGTGTTTGATAAAGAATTGAACAATTTTGTCAAAAATTCTTTTTTTTTGTTGTAAATTAATTTTGGACCTTAAAATTTAATTATTTTATTTTTGGTGAAAATTGGTCCTTCTTCATAGAAAATTCATGTATTTTGTTGAAATTTCGTTTTTTTTTTGTATTAATTTAAGATTCTTGTTTCAAAATTCTTTTTTTTTTTTGGTTGAAAACTTCACTATTTTGTTGTAAATTCCACTACTTGGCTGAAAATTGACATATTTTGTTAAAAATGCTTTTTTTTTGGTAGAAAGTTAATCTTCTTGACTAAAAATTAGTTCGAGAAAAAAGGGATTTTGTGGCCGCCTTGATTATTATTTGCAGTTACTTAAATTGCTTCTTAAAAAATGTCCTGACTTTTGACATTCTCAAAAAAAATTCCTGACTTTCCCTGATTAAGAAAATTCCCTGAGTTTTCCCCGATTTCCAGGTTTTCCCTGACGTGCGGCCACCCTGAAACATAAAAAATGGACTGAAGAGAAACAGCACAATTTCAGCTGAATAATATAAACCCTCTAAATCTGAAATAGTGAATTTCACTATTTCAATCAGTGGTTTGACGGTTTCAGTGATTCAATTAGAAGAATTCATTAATCTGAAAAGTGGATTCCACTAGTCATTTTTCACTAATTGAGTGCTCTTGAAAATTGCACTATGACAATAGTGAATTTCACTAATTGAAATAGTGGAAGAAAGTGATTTCATTCTTTTAATAGTGAAATAGTTTTCACTATTCAAATAGTGAAATTTGCACTATTTCAGATTTAGAGAGAATACATATGGTTGTGTATATATGATTATCGTCTCGTGATCAATCTGGTGTAAATTATAATTGATTTAGTGTTTTTAGCTTAGGTTCTAAGCCGTCTCGAGTTGAAGGTTAGTAGCCTGGAGTAACTGAGGCAACGACCTTGCTAGTAGGCTCTTCTGGCCTCTTCTTCAGATGTTCAAATAATGTACCCTAGCAGCATCCTGTTTACATCCCAGTTCACTTGACGCACCGGTAAATTAGATATTTTTTCCCCCGCACATGTCACGATTAATGCGACCACTTAGCTTCCCACGACGATAACGTCATTGATACGATTTTCAAGGATTAGATAGGACGTTGCCTATAAAGGTGGCTACCTTCCGACAGGACGGATGACATATTTATTGCAATTAGCATGCAATAAGAGCGAATTTATTCCAGCTACGCACAAAAGAAAAATTAATCGCCTCAGTATTCAAAAAAATTAGCTCTTGATTAATCCGTTTCTGATTTCACTCTCAGAGAGATCAAGACCTTTGGGTAATCACTGTAATCAGGGGTTATATAATATTTCTATCACAAGTTCTAGGTACTTTT
The DNA here is from genome assembly GCA_932066315.1 of Andricus coriarius. Taxonomy (NCBI): domain Eukaryota; kingdom Metazoa; phylum Arthropoda; class Insecta; order Hymenoptera; family Cynipidae; genus Andricus; species Andricus coriarius. The sequence goes on along the minus strand of CAKNWT010296563.1, from coordinate 11,177 downwards.
CACGATAATTTATCAAAATTTTAAAGTCCCACTTCAGATAAGTTAGGCTTCTATTTATAATTCTCATTACACACGAAAATTTTTAAAAATTCCAATGAAATCGATCAATTTCACATTCAATTAGTATTAGGAAATATGGTTCACTTTTAAATGATTAAAGTTATAAAGTCTTCAAGTGAAGATTTTTAAATATAGAAGATGGTAATGAAGAGAGGAAAAGCATAATGTGTCAATCTCCATTTTCCAATTTTTTTCAGGAGAGACCAAAAACGGTTTGAAAAGTCTGCAGGACCATTAAAAAAAAAGTATTTTTGAGGTTAAATGGATCCTCTCTTCCAACTTCTGACAACAATAATTACTGTAATTATAATGATTGTTTTTATATTTTTTGTAAGTTTATTCCCCTCGAAATTAGAATCAATGAATTTATTATCTTATCCTGTCCTACATCGTATTATATTATTATTTTAAGAAACTCGTTAATTCAGGATAATGCAGTAAATTTTTTTACATTCTCATCCTATAATGGGAAGGTTTTAGATTTGTGTAAAATTGGACCCCGCCCCCCATGCGTTTATCAAATGTACACGTTTTTAGACCCCCTGAACCCAAAAAACAGGTTTTTGCAAAATGTCTGTCTGTTAGTCGGTCTGTCTGTTTGTCTGTCTGTTTGTCTGTAGATTTTGAGATTGCTAGCACGATAACTTTCAAAACAATTAACGCATTCGATTGAGCTTCAGTGTACTTTTAAGAGACCTAAAATGAAGGTCAAGATCGTTAGCCAGCTTTTTTGGATAAAAATGCAAAATGTGAGCACAGTTTGAAAATTTTTCAGAACACTTTTTTTCAATATTTAAATATTCTATGGAGGGATATTAATAGTACTCAAAAAGTCGAACAAAATATTCTCATGACTTTTTTCGATAGAAGAAGAATTACCGGAGTTATAGCATATAAAAATTCCAAAAAACAAACAAAAATGAACATTTTAAGCCAAACAACACACGATATGAAAACAAGTCAAGAGAAGAAAAATGTTTATTTTTGAACAACCTACAATATTGTTACAAGACTTTTTTAAATTTTCTCGAAAATTCCGATACAAAGTGTCCCTTTTTTTTGGGTGCGTCAAAGAATTTTTTTTTTAATTCGATAACTTTTATCTAATGTCTTTCAGAATCTAGACCGAATTCATTTCAAATGAGGCAGGCTCTAAGCTTGAAGTCGCAGAATTTCTCCGGGACGAAAAATATATTTTCTTAAAATCTGAATTAAGGTGATACGTATTTTCCCGATTTGCGAAAAAATGGCACGAAGGTATGTGTATTTGAATTTTGTGCTTTGTTAAAAAGCCCCATATTTTTTTAAACCTCTATCACGATTTACCTGATTTTTGCACATTCTTTGCTGAATTTGTACTTTCATAAGAAAGATATCTTGTGAGTTTCGTGCGGCATAAATAGCTTTTTTGTCCAGGAGAAGCGAATGTTAGGTTGTCTGCAGTGTGCTTTAGCTTGATCGCGTCGCGTCGTCTAGCGGAAGAAATAGGCAGTGCCGAGCAATAACTGTTCATGTCCATTCACGTCTAGCAGTCTTTGGTCCAGTTGTGATGTTTAGTAATTGCGTCTTTTTATTTTTCAGTTCGTTGGTGTTTTCCATTGAACTTTTTCGCGATGAAGATGTAATAAAAAATACTGTATGCGGCAGGTGCCAAATGCTTATTTGATTCGATTGTGAAGTTTCGCACTTGTCACACAAATAACTATTCTTCAAATTGCAAAAACACGAATAAAACATTTTCTGGAAAACCCCATCTTTTTATTCTTTTCAATATTTAAACAAAGTTTCTGCTAATACAAGCAAGACATCCGATTATTTTTATATGGGCTGAACCATTTTTGAGGCCGGGAGAATTTTTTTTCTTTAAATATAATTGTCTTATTTTTTCGTAAATGATGCACGATATCACAAAACAGCAAGAAGTATTTTTTGTAGAACCTTTCTAGATGTATTATATTTTTTTCGCAAATCAGAACAATACGTATTGCCTAATTTCCTCCAAAAAACAAAATATTTCGCCTCCAAGAGGTTCTGCGACTTCACGTGTAGGAGCTGCATATTGTAACAACATCTGATGGGATTTCAATGAGTAGACTGGAATTTTAGTTGTAGTTTGAAAGTAGCATGAGGTCTTGCGCTACAGTAAATAATTTGTAGCAATAATAATTTGTGTTGTGGAGATAAGTGTTTGATTTGTAGGGAATAAATCTTGTCGATATGCATCGCTATAGATGCTGGTTGGAGCCAAGGAAGCGGAATGAAAGTATATAACGGGAAGCGACTAAAGAATCCAACATATATAAGACCGAACGGCAAAGTTGGCGTTAACGAAGTTATAACGAGAGACCAGTTGCTATCCTGAAGTTAAAATATAACTATAACATTTTAAATATAACGAGAATCCATGCCCAGCAGGAACACGTGAAATACAAACTTTCTACTAATAAAGCCTTGGCAGCAGGTTTCGATGCGTATATGTATCAGCTGCCAATCAACGACAGGATCACTTTTTAGCGGTGAATGGCCTGTACTTTGGTGCTTTTTGCTCCACGCGTGGCTTACGTCTTACATACATGCGGGTCCGATTATGCCGATCGCTTATGGTGTGTTGTAATCGGTATTCGGTATTTATGATACGATTACGCTCGAATCATACTTCATATTTAATTTTGTATCAGCGATATAAAAAAATGTTTGTGCCATTCTTTAACTCGTAGGGATTCTTTCTCTGTATTTGTGCCAATGCACAATTTACTTAGGAAACATACTTATATTTAACACATAATTCGCAATTTACACGGAGAAAACCTCGGAGAAAACAAATAAAGTTACGGCAACAAATTAATGTTGTTGAGCAGTTTCTGTTCGTTTTATAAAAATTTGGTTGTCCTTACCAGATTTGATTGTGATTACTAAAAAAAAGTGATTGGTGTATCAAAACAATTTATTTGGTTCAAAGGGGTTCAAACAAGGTCCCTGATTTAAAGTGATCAATATACTACTGGGCGTCATTTTTTTGGGGGCCCCCGAAATAGCGGTGCAGAGTGACTAGGAGGAGAGATGTGGCCCTCACCCCCTCCCTCCGACCTTTCAGAGGTCCCTGATTTAAAATGCTCAACACTAATAAGCGTGTTTTTTTGGGGTCTCTTGGAAAAGGGATTGGGTGTGCGTTAGGGACACTCACGCCGAACCCCTTTTTCAGGGGCCCGAAAAATTTCACGCATCCTAGTGTTTAGCATTTTAAATGGGGGTTTTTGGAAAGGTGCGAGAGGAATTAGTGGATCACACAACTTTAACTAACTTCTCACACTTTTCCTAAGCTCCTGATTTAAAATGCTCAACACTAGGACGCGTACTTTTTTTGGGGCTTCCGGCGTGAGTGAAAGAAAAAAAAATCGAATGGGATCAACCTTTTTTGCAGTTTTACCCACAATTTCGACATTGACACTTTATAGAGCACAGCTTAGCTTAAGGATTCCTTGATTTTTTTAAATAAATACATAAGTTAAAGAGAATAAATGCATATAAAGGAAATCTTATTTCATGTCAGATATCTGGATAGCGTGAAAGACGTTTGTAAGTCCCCATCTGAACAAAACTGTATGTAGTGAGTTTGCAGAAAATTTAAAGATGTGATTTATGTAGCATGCAGTATATCTATAGAGTAGATTACATTGTAAACGGCGAAAGCTTTCTTCGCGGAAGACTCCACCGGAAAGGTCACGTTCTGGACAGCAGGGCATAGCTTACTATCCAGCATCGGTTCATCTCTTTCTATGCATAGTTGTTACGTTAACGCGCTCATTACGTACCTTGACTATGTAAAAGTTACTTTCTGTTACGTGTTACGAACTATGTGCCCGATTACGTATTGCCTATCTTTCACGCAACTCATATTATTGATGCTTTTATGCAAAAGTTAAATCACCATCTGGATTCTAGATATTCAAGTTTCTCCTATCGTATCACAATTTATTTACCAATTTTTCTTTCCTAGAGGCAAAATAAGTCATAAGTATGTAATTTAAAGCAGTCTTTAAATTGCAGAATTGTATATTCGAAATGGGAAAACAAAACATATAGTTTCGACAATATCTGAGATAGAACAATTGAAATTTATCTTTCGAAAAATTGAAGTAATGCCATTTTTAATGGAGTTGTTAAAGCAGTCATTTTCAAAGAGCCCAGTTCCGGGCAATTTTCCTAAATTTCAATAATTTCTGCGTCTCTTACTCAAGCAGATTTGCATTAATATCAAGTGAACAATGCGAGAACACACATTTTTCTAATGAAAACTGATTGTTTACTTTCGTCGGAGCCTAAGGCATTCGTAAAGTAGTCGCATTGTATATCTTTGAGAATGTAGGTTAATTGTGGCAATTAGCAACTGAGCTGGGTCGGATTTGTTTCTCTTGCAGCATTCAACCGTCCGGCTAGTCACGAATTGACAGGGGCAGAAAAAGTAGCAAATTTTCGCAATGAATTGTAACTTTAGCTGCTAAATATTGTGCACGAAAGATCTCATATCACGATAAATAATTTTAAATTTCTATATGTATAGATCAAAAATATTCTGGTCTGATAACGAAAAGTATTAGACGCAGATAAGGTAGCTTGCAATTTTTTAAGTCTAGAAGAACTTAAATGTTTTTCCTAGACATTGCATTTGTATAACAAGAGCCTTCAAAGTTATTTCCTTCTATCGTTCTAATTTGCATTCCGTTATCGATGAACCGTCTGCTGCAAATTATCTAACTTCCAACTTATATTCATGCTGGCTTCGTAAAAAAAACGAATGACAGAGGAAAGAAATTATTTTTTGCTGCAGGTGTGTGAGGTGAGTCATGGGCTGTTATTGTAAGACTGATAACGTCATTCGTCGTTAAAATTATTCACTAATCATATTGGAATAAATATAGACAGTGACACGTGTAATCGTGCATTTATTGATAGATCATGTTATGGAAAAGACATTCCATCATCTCGAAATCAATTAATTTCAAGTTCGAAAGCAGAAAAACGTTTTGGATGCACTTATTTGAAATTTAGTAAGAAGTCTTGTTTTTTGGGGTTTCAAAGATTGAAATTTTAGACATTGAAAATTACAAGTACAGTAAACTTCCTTTTATTTCCGCGGCCTTGAAACGTACACGTTCCATAATTTCAAGGCTGGAGGGGCCCCCACCTCTACCGCGAGTGGTCAGGATATTGTGGTCAAGCGACATTCATTGGCTGCCCCGTTCTTGTATCGATGCGCCGTCTGTACGCAACTTTTTTAACCGAAAAGCGTGGGTCGATTTGAAATCAATTAATACTATCAATAATAATACAGATAAATACACCCGACATCCCTAGAACGGCTGACTCAGGGCGCAGCCCCATGAAGGTAGATTAGTAGAATAGTGGAACATTTTTGACCAATGAGCTGCCTGCACCAGCTCTCGCAGTCACCTCATTGGTTAAAACTGTTCCACTATTCTACTAATCTACCTCTATGGGATTGCGCCCTCACGCAGTTTTTCAGCTCAAGGAAACATCTCGCCAGAGATGTTTGCGACTCTCGCCTCGGAAGGGCTGGTAGTGCACGAGTAGGGTAGAGCGGGGTCAAAAGTACCGCTGAGAAAAAGTGCCACATACGATAACACAAGAACAAATAGTGTGTTACTCGACCTGACATTTTCCGTCGATCGGTCGAATCACCATAATTCTCCTAATAGTCGTTGGAAGCCGCTAAAAGCTGTTTTTGAGATCGTGGCTAAGGTTAGGTTGTTTTTTGTGCAGAAAGTAGTTTTATCGTCACCGTTTCTTTTTGGTAACAACGCTTATTCTTACATGGCATTGTCATGAAGTAGGTGTAATTTGATACGTAATTATGTATTCTTGCAGTGCAGACAGCTTACTGTTCAAAATATTTTGTGTTGTTTCAGAAATGTTTATTTGTATGGCATTAGGCTATTTCACAATCACTCGCTGTCGAAGAAAATGAATTATCATCTGCCTGTTGTGAAGCATTATTATGGAAGCATCCCAGGCGAGTAATTTATCCAGTGTCACGTATGAAAAACTGGGCTCATGAAATGTGTTTTTTGAACTGGCGATCGAAAAGTTTCGTCTGTATTAATTGCGAAATTGACGATGAATAAGTCTCTCAGCATATCAGTTGTCTAAACACTTATATTATTTTGTTTCGATGCACTGTAAGTTCCTTCTGTGCAATTTAAAATAAAAAATGTTGTTTTATTTATGTTGGTACTTTTTGCCTCACCGCTGTGAACTCTTCGGCCCACGTGTGGGACAAGAGGTACCATTAGAGAGCACTTAGAAAAATATATATAATTATAATAGATGGAATACATATCAATTTATTATGATTATAATTTGGAACTTTAACCCTTGCTTGCCACACCTCCGCGGAGTAACACGCTTGCCACACTGGGGTGTCGGCCACCCCAGCCCTAAAAACTGTAATAAAAAATTAACTGTTTGATATTTTTCTTTGACAATTGGTATGGAACTTCTCAAAAGCTTACTTTAAAAGATCATTCAGGTTATATAGCCAAAAATTTAATTCACGTTCAAAAAAAAATGTGCGATTTCCTTCACGTTTAGTAACTTAAAATTAAGAAAGAAAAAGCCTGGGGTGTAATCCACCCCACAGTGGCAAGTAAGGGTTAATGTCTTACATATATTTTAAGGCAAAAATCAAGGACATACCTAATTTCGTTTGGACACAGTGTTATTAAAAGTAAATTTTGGCACTTTTAACCCCACCCTACCCTACTGAGTCGAGTATATTACGCAATATGATGCATCCCAAGTGGAAACGGTTCAGACGGTCCTAACTTATTGCGCAGTTGAAAAAGTCGCGGTCCGTTGTCCAGTTTTTATCTGGACCTACGAAGTGAAAAATATATCATTTGCTATAGCCGACTAAAAATCAATATAATAGAATCAAAAAACGACTCAAATATTTCGCGGAATAGTGATTTTTCTAGCATGACTATGCGGCCATGCGAGAATAGGTGGAAAAGTTCGGAAGGTTAGCATAGGAGTCACATAGGAGTGCGGATAACTTTTTGGAGAAAGTAGTCTAAACGTAAAAGTAAGTAGTTATAAAGGTCTGAATAATAATAGCTTCCAAATGTTTAATGCTATGATAGGTGTCAATATCATGCGTCAGGAAGGTTAGGACATGATACTGCAACTACATACGCCTTTGTTTGCGAAAATATCATAAATTTCAGGTTAGATTACCTGGTTCTGATCAGATCGATCTGACTTACTTTTACGTTTAGAATATTTTCTCGAAAAAGTTGTCTGCGTTCCCATGACGTCATGCTAAAATACTCAATTTAAACCAACAAGGACGTTCTTCGGGCCTCTTTTCTTAATTGGTCAGCCACTGACGCGGGCGTGACCGAACAGAGCCCGTATAGGGACCGTGGTGGGAGATGACGCATTTTGCAATAAGTGTATATAGGGGTCTTGAAATAGGTGACCTTCGAAATAGGGGATCTTTGAAATAGAAGGAAGTTTGATTAAGAAGTGATTAAGAATTGTAGCTTTTACGATTGAAGAAAAAATACAAAAATGTAAATAACTTGTTAAATGAACAATTTCAACCTAAATCATTTTTTTTCTAAAGGCACTTATATTTTCTCCTTCGAAGTTCGTAGCAATTAACAATAAGTTTATTATGGTCTATTTTATAAATCATTATAAAGGTTTGATAACTTTCGAGATTGACTATATGTATAGAGTATATCCTTATATATAAATCGTGTACAAAACAACAGTATTAAAATCTTAGTCCTTGAGACATTAAAAGTTGAATGCCCAAAGAAAAAAATGAATGACAAGGTTGAATACTCGATACATCAAGTGGAAGATGAATTTAATGCAGTTCTTGGTACAATAATATTTTTTTCAATAAAAAATGGAAGTCTTAAAGGATATTAAACGAACCGCGAGGCGGTATCGATTCTCTATAAATAAATTCTGTAAAACCATATAGAATTAATTTGTGTGGAGTTTTTCAAATTGTCAAATTGTAGAACTTAAAAACTACTACTTATATTTGACGCAGCATTTTGCGCTATACATTTTAAGCTTTGTGCCGAATTTGACTAATATGAAATTATCTCGTGTTGAGTTTTCTTGTGTAAAGTCTATTTATATCTGAAAAAAATTACGTTCAACTTTTTGTGTCGAGTTTTGGATTGTAGTTTTGAACAATTTAAATGAAAATATAAATGCCTATACCAGGGGACCTGATACATAATATAAAAAATCCTTTCTTGAGTGTTCATAACTCGGATAAAACTGAAATGGACCCAACCAGGAAGAAATAGGTTGGATTGGTAGCGGGAAATGGAATTGATTAGAAGCTCGCGTGTGTCCAGTTATGACGGCCGCTCGGCTGCCACAACCAGCCATTAATTATACACATATCTTAATCGCTCTGCCAAAAGTCTGCATCTATGGCTAAGTGAATTTAAAAGCAACTCAATATTTCTTCTAACCTTGTATATACTTATACGACTTATGTTGCATTGCCTGTTGCACAATGGTTTTGTCAGATCTGCGGAGAACGCATTCTTACCAAGGGCGTCTCATCGAAATTCATAGCATGAACAAGGATAAATACCGTTAATGCGTATGTTCTATTTAGAAAAGCAAAAGAATGCTAAAGAATTTCAAGCTCGATATTTTACCGAGTTTACATTTTTTATGTACATTTAACCCCGTTCCATAGATTCACAGAGTGAAAGTATCCTGGCCTTTTTCAATTATTTCGTGCCTTTATGGTCTTGCAATTAGCGAAACGATTAGTTGAGGGATTGATTAATTAACTGCCACTTAAAATGTTTCATCTAAACTTAATTCAAGTTTATGTTTATTCAAATTTTAGAAGCCTTCGACGTAAAAGCACCCACTCGCAAAAAATGTATAGCTAAACCAGCGATATTTATTCTTCATCTAGCTTACACACATATTATTAGAAATGAACCAACGATATTGTTAAAATGTTTAAAATAGGAATTCGAAGCTGAATTTTATTAATGAATCACATATATAACTAGTTAAAACAAAGATATTATATGTATGAAATTATATGTATGAAAATCCTTGAATCGAGGGAGCAGTTGACCGTTTTAAAAATAAAAATTACACAGAGAAAACTGGATGTTTACCCTTAACATCTAGATGTTTAAGGTTAACATATTAATGTTTAACTATAGGACAGCCATCCAGATGTTGAAGGTTAGTTTGTATGTATATTAAAGATATAAAATGCAGAATGTTCTTACCTTTATGAATTTCTTGAAAAAGAAACGCATCATTTGCGTTAACAATATTGCTCTATCCAAACATTTGTCCACAAGTTCACATACGACACGAAATTACATCGAACAACATTGACTATAAGCTTCATCATGCCGCCGAAAGAGGTCTGGCGAGTTTTCCTGCGTGAGTTGAACATCTTGGATGTTTCAATTTAATATGAAAATATATTTAAGCCTAATCTTTTAAAAAGATGGTAAATGTTACGTGTTAATATCTATGTTTGGCAGTACTATTTTATACTTTGAAAATCTGCTGTTGAACTTCCATTTTTCTCCGTGTAAATAATTTGTATTCAAATCCATGAAAATTGGGATATTTTCAATCTTAAAGCATGCAAGATTTATTTTTTCATACCTATAAAAATAGCAAAATTGGTCTCTTAATCTACACATCAAAATTTAGATTTAAGGCTTTTAATTTGTACAAGTACCTAACAACAATTTTCTTTCTGTTCCAGGTACGTAAACGAAATATTTCTGATAAGCAAAATACATAAGTCATATTTGTATTGAGTTCTCCTAGGTGAGTGAATTCATGATTTGAGAAACCATCATCTCTTACAAAGAATAAAATAATTAATTTACTAATATAACTATTTCCAATTGCATTATTAAAGATCGCTAGAAAATATGATATTGTTTCAAAACATTGTAGAATCTTCGTATTATTTTCATTTGTTTTTACTCGATAAAAAATGGGTGATTATTCATAAGCCAATATCATATTTTGATGTCACTTCATTTTAAATAAATTTACTTAATTTAGTATATTTTGTAAGTATAATCACTAATACGCGTTTCGTGGAGCTGGGAAGATAGGACGAAAGGTAAATGTTCATTAGATTGGATAATTTCCTTGAAAAAGTTTCCATCTAGAGAGGATTTCATGTTTCCATATAAGGTAATAAAAGTACTTTCTTCCCGGGAAAAAAATAATATGACATTATATACAAGTTCTTCTTTTAAATTATCAAGGACTTAATACCCCTCAAAATTGTGCGTCCACTTACGAAAATCCGATTGAAAAGAGGCTTGTTTTAGAAAGTGCTTAACTCTGCGAAGAATTAAGAAAGAAAGATTTTAAGAAATGGTTAGAAAGCTTATTAAATTTCGCGCTGATTAAGCATGTGGGAAGGACATACCTATTCTCCGTTTTTAACCAATTTTCGATTTTCAAGTTCCACTCTCTGCATAAGAACCAGTAAATATTTTATTATATTCTTGGACTCATTTTAAAAACGAGATTTCAGACTTTAACTTAGCGAATTTTTTCCATTTACTTTCCTAAAGCACTTAATTTTTTGCAGAATCAGTAACTTTCTAAGGCAAGCAGCCTTGTTAATACAACTTTCGTAAGTGGACGCAAAATTTTTACTGGTAGTGCAATCTATATTTTGAAGGTGACAATAGAGAACCTTGTAACTCAACAAAAATTTCAAAATGCTTTTTTGATCAATTTTGATGATTTGACGATTCGGATTTTTAATCATTATGTTGCCCCTTTCGTACCACCCAGAATGAGCCAACCCAAGCGCACGAACCCAAACGAACAAAATCAAACGAACAAACGCAAGCGATCGAATACAAACAAACTGAACATACGAACCACCCCAAACGAACCACCCCAAACGAACCAACCCAAACGAACCAACTCAAAACAATCAACCGAAAGGAACTAACGCAAGCGAGCATACCCAAACTAGTCATCACAAACGAACCAACCCGAACTATCCAACTCACGCAAACCAAGAAACCCAAACCAACTAAGGG
>CAKNWT010296556.1:0-21010 GCA_932066315.1 Andricus coriarius | reverse complement strand
GCGGAACTCGCTTAACACGGCCCTGAATAAAGAGGTACACTTCCGGGTTTTTCTTGGATGTCCACTTAAAATATATCCCGTTGGCCCAAAACTGATCGCCCACGATAACCATACGCTACGAAGGCCCGAAACACGCCACATAGGCTTTGCGCCACAAAGGCAGAGACGTTTTCTTAGAAACATATTATTCGTTCAACGGCCGACGACCGACTGCCGCTAGAGGATTCGCGCTGCTCTCTCCCGAACACGGCACTGCTGCCAACCCATTGCTAGGGTTTCTAGACGTTAGACCTAAAATAGCTATATAATTCAAATGTCTCTAATATTCTTATTGACATATTATTAACTCCAAAGTTGAAAAACTCTTATTTCTCACAAGATACTAATCACAGCTATTTTTATTTCTTTTACTTTTAATATTTTTTTAAAATAATTTTTAAAAACTGTTGTTACTTATATTTATATATTATTTATTTAGATTCTTTGAAAAGGACACGCAGTGATAACCGAAACGTCAGCATGATTAACAAACGAACTGTTTAGTAATTTCGTTTGTTATTTCTTTTACTTTAACCCTTCGAGAACAACGTGGAATTGTGGAACCTATACAACAACGTGGGGTCATTGCTGACCCCACTCTGTTTTCTGCGTACCGGCTTTCGAGAAATACTTGGATTCAATCCCAAATAGCTGGAATCAATGAAGCAACTATCCAGTAAACTTTTCCAATAGCTTAGCAATTGTATTTATGATGAAATAAATAAAGTCTTTTCTACTGAATCCGACAAAAATTATAAATAAATGTCACTCACTTATCAGATTTAGTCATTCTTTAAACAATCGATGCTTGTTTAAAGAAATTTAATTAACAAATGCACTGTTTGTCTATTTTCAGAGGTAGAAACTTTATTCTTTCAACGTAATCAAGTGCAAATGACTAGTTTTTAAACCTTTAGGGAAATTACATAACAATAAAAAATTTCAGTTGTTAACAAAAATTAAATATCTAAACAAATTTGTATAGTCTTAGGCATTTTCAGAGATAAAATTGTGCTTCTATGGTGTTGTAGCAGCTTATTATTTACCAATCACTCTTTGCTGTCAATCAATAACAATTGATAATTTGTTTAACATAATTAACAAAGGCACTGTTTGGCTATTTTCGGTGGTAGAAATTTAGTTTTTGCAACGTAATGAAGTCTAAATGACTCATTCTGAAACTTTTAGGGTGTCTGCATGACAATTAAGAATGTCAATTGTTAACAATAATTATATGAAGAAATTTGTATCAATGCCTAAAAAAATGCTTGAGATGTCAATTTTAATTGTTAACTTAGAGGTTAGAAAATGAGTAATTTAGACTTCATTACGTTGCAAAAAACAAATTTCTACCACTGAAAAGAGTCAAACAGTGTATTTGTTAATTAATTAGGTTCAGAAAATAATCAATTTTTATCGATTGATAGCAAAAAGGGATTGGTAAATAATAAGCGGCTAACAACATCATAGAAACTCAATTTTATCTCAAAAATTGCCTGAGAAGATACAAATTTGTTTATATAATTGCTGTCAACGATTAGAATTGTTCATTTTCATGTAAACTCCCTAAAGGTTTAAAAACTAGTCATTTACACTAGATTACGTTAAAAGAATGAAGTTCCTACCTCTGAAAATAGCCAAATAGTGCATTTGTTAATTAAATTTGTTTAAACAAGCATCAATTGTTACTGAGTGACTTAATCTGATAAGTGAGTGACATTTATTTATAATTTTGGTCGAATTCAGTAGAAAAAACTTTATTTATTTCATCATAAATACCTGATATGGCCAATTGTTTATCAAATTTGTTTATAAAATAACAAATTATTTTCTTTCATGGATTTAGTTTAAAAATAATTTCTGAATATAAATGATTCATATTTAGTGCGAATCAATTGACGAATCACTGTCAATCCCCATGAATCCATTTCAACTAACTTATTTGTTTATAACAAATTAAATAAATTTTTAAACAATTGCTAAGCGATTAGAAAACTTTACTGGATAGTAGCTTCATTGATTCTAGCTATTTGGGATTGAATCAAAGTAATTCTCGAAAGCCGGTACGCAAAAAAAATTTCTTTTTTTTTCACTTTTTCTTTCTCACTATTCCATGGAAATTCTCAAGGTCACTTACCTCAGAGTCCAACAGCGGAAATGCGTTATTTGTTGCGTTGGGGTCTCGTCGGAGGGTTAATGAAGACCGTAAGACCTATGAAGTAATACTTACGCATATTTCTCTGCGTGTTTCTAGAATTATTGTAAGAGAATATTATTATGTACAATAATAAATTGTTAAAAAAAATATTTCTTTTAAAGGACCCCGTACAAAATACATGGTAAAAAGGTCCCGGTGGAATTTTCTCAGTTTGTGACATTTTTTAGTTTATGCTTTCCTGATCAAAATAATCCTTATGGCAAAAACTCAAATTATGGACAGTTTTTGCGCTACGACGATTTAAAAGTAAGATTTGGGTATATATTTTTACCTGTGGAGTGGAATATATCACATACTTTTTTCCACCCTTTGCATTGCTTTTGTGTAAGTTTATGCAGAAAAAGAATTGTACGGACGAATAATGCGATGTAATCGCGTTGAAAGTCATAAGCGCTAAGCGTACGGGCAATGCGCTAAGCGCTTGGGAAACGCACAAGGCGTTCACATAATTGCACGGTGTTGAGCTTCAAACGTGAAATTCGATTTCGATTATCAACAGGCGTTTGGTAGTCTGAATCGATGACACAAATAGCTAATTCACAAACGCATGACGGGCGCTACTTGCCATTAAAATATTGCATCCCAAGTTTGTCGCAAAGCGCTTAAGTTGAATGGCCAGACAAAAGAATCGATAACCAGCGTTGCAATTTGGCCCTGATCAACCAGTTTATGTCCAGCACTCTAAACTACCTTTTAAAAAATTCTCCTTTCGTACCAACGCTTCCATCCTACCTTCAACGCTAAGCGTTTAAGAAAAGCACTCAGACAACATAATACACTCCCAGCGTTGCTGCTCGGCTTTGATTCGCCAGTTTAAGTCAAGCAGTCTAAAACACTTTCTAAGGATTAGCTCGGATTAGCCATTTTAAGACAATTAGTCTAAAACACCTCGTGAGGAATACTTATCTCATTCCTACGATCCGACTTAAACTCTAACGCTAAGCTTAAAAGGTAAGTATGTACGTCGATCAGAAAACCAACCACTAGTGGTGCTGTTTTCGTAATCATAAATAAATACCACCTGGGGTGGTTGCTGGAGAGCTTGATGAGTGACTCTTAAACGGTTAGCGTTGAAGGTCGGATGAAAGAGTTGGCGCAACAGGAGAATTCTGTAAAAGGTACTTTAGAGTGCTTGACATAAACTGGTTGATCAGTGCCAAATTGCAATGCTGGGAGTTGATTTTGTTGTTTGAGTGATTTCTTAAACGCGTAGCGTTGGAGTTAAAGTCGGAGCGTTGGAATGAGATAAGCATTCCTTATACATTGTTTTAGACTGCTTAACTTGAACTGGCGAATCAAAGCCGGGTAGCAACGCTGGGAGTTTATTATGTTGTCTGAGTGCTTTTCTTAAACGATTAGCGTTCAAGGTAGGATGGAAGCGTTGGTACGAAAGGAGAATTTCTTAAAAGGTAGTTTAGAGTGCTGGACATAAACTGGTTGATCAGTGCCAAATTGCAACGCTGGGTATCGATTTTTTTGTCTGGCCATTCAACTTAAGCGCTTTACGACAAACTTGGGATGCAATCTTTTAATGGCAAGTAGCGCTTGTCATGCGTTGCCCGTATGCTTAGAGCTTATCACTTCCAACGCGATTACGTCGCATTGTTCATCCGTACAATTCTTTTTCTGCATAAACTTACACAGAAGCAATGCAAAGGGTGGAAAAAAGTCTGTGATATATTACACTGCACAGGTAAAAATATGTACCCAAATCTTACTTTTAAATCGTCGTAGCGCAAAAACTGTCCATAATTTGAGCTTTGCCATAAGGATTTTTTTATCAGGAAATCATAAACTAAAAAATATCACAAACTTAGAAAATTCCACCGGGACCTTTTTACCATGTATTTTGTGCGGGGTCCTTTAATTGATTATTGCCTCGATCGAACAGAAAGTTGAAATTATGACCCCAAAGAAATAAGTGTTGCGAGAGTTGAAACTGGAGAATGCACATATGTTTGGAATTACATTCATGAAATGTTCTGTTTATACTATATTAGATTAGGCTTGACCTAATTTTGCGTATTCAACTGATTTTCTTGGACATATTCTTATTTTTGGAATAGAAATAGATATGAGTTGAAAGACAAAGGAATTATCTCCAGAGGGGACCTATCATCGAGGGCCTGGAGCAATTTCGAAGCCAGTGACGGTCTAGGGGTAGTGTCGCTGCACACTGGAAGGGTAAGAGTACGCAGATATCTGTGGAGGAAATGATGACTGCCCCAAAGCCCATGGGATCGCACACTTTAGGAGCTCATAAATTATTTCCTCCAATCCCATTTTCAACCAAAAATTCAAATAACGAATCAGCTTTCAAATTTCGAAGAAACTCTGGTTCTCTTTAGATTTAATCGAGGATTTAGTCATAATTGCAGATGTAGTCTGAATTTCCCAGAGGATACCCTTGCCTTACTCCGCTCACCAACTAGAAACTATCTCCTACTTGCTCTCCTACCATTACCTTGCTTTTTGTCTCTCTAAAAATGTCCGGTACTCTCTTTATTAATTCTTCTCGTATCTCCTTTTTGACCACAACTTTTCCTATCTCGCCTCGGTCTAATGTGTCAAACGCCGCCTTTGAGTCCACGAACATTGCTACCATTGCCCCTTTCTCCCTTTTAATCCACTTATTAACTGGATAGTTCAGAACATATATGTTGTCCATCACCCCCATCCCTTTTCTAAACCCTGTCTGATTCGGAGGCTCTATCTTTTTTCCTCAAATTCTTTCTTTAACCTCTCCTAGCCTTCTCCGCTTCTTCTTAAAACATTTTATTTTCCTCCTCTTTTTTTTTGATCACACAACTCAGTGTACTTCTTTTTTCTCCTATATTCTTCTTCACTACTTGCCTCTTTTCTCCATTTTCTTAATTCCCTTCTTACTTCCTTCTTCTTCTGCTTACATTCCTCATCCCATCCACTTCTATCCCCTCCTTCACTAACTTCTTTTTTGCTTGTGCACTCTAATACCCTTTTTAGTTTTCCTATCATTATTTCCGTTTTCTTGTTTACATTTCCTTCCCCCATTTTGATATTCCTGACTTTTTCCTTAAACTGTTCTTTACCTTCCATTGACTAATCCCCTCTTCCTGCTCTTTTTACTGTTGCTTCCTTTTTATCCTTATTGTTATTACTCGTTTCTCCCTCTACTGTCTCTACCACGGGAAAGAGATCCGAATCTATATAATTCCCTAACTCTAGTTTCTTAATCTTCTCTCTTATCTGGTCGTCAAATACCACATAATCAATTACCGTTCCCCTCTTTCCTCCTGAACGTGTATATTCCCCTTCGTCATCCCCCTCTGTACTACCGCTTAGAATAAACCATCCCATCTCTCCTAGGCTCTTTAAGAATGCCTTTCCCTCCCCATTCAGTATCTTGTCTTTGGATTTTCTTGCTCGCTCTCCACGCCATTCCCTTCCTCCTCTGTCTTCTGTTCTTGCATTTAAATCTCTTCATATTATGAGCCTAATCTCTTGCTCATTTCCTTCCATCAGTTCCCTCATCTCCTCTCATTTCTCCTGCATATCACCATTCACATAAACCCCCACTATCTTCCACTTCTCTCCTCCGATTTTCACCTCTTCTACTATTATTCCTTCTTTTTGCTCTTTCCTCCCTTTCTTATCCTTCCCTGTTATACATTCATTCCTTACTCCCATCACCATTCCTCCCATTGCTCTGCATTCTTTATTTTTCCTTTTTGCATTTTGAACTTACCATTTGTAACCTCTTGGTAACCTTCCCCTTACTCTTTCCCATCCCCTTTCATCCAGCCACGTCATTACTACTACATCCCATTGCGCCAAATTTCTCATAAAGTCCCTACCCTTTCTCTGCAATCCTGCTATATTCCAGTAACGTATTCTCCATTCTTCCCTACTTTCGTTTCTCGTCTCTTTTTGTTTTCTACTATTTCTCATCTTCCTATCTCCGTTTCCTTCCTCTCCTAGTTTACCGGCACCTCATTTTTCACCAAATATTCCCTTTCTCCGTCCCAATCCCACCATACACCTTTAATCTGTATTCTGCCATACTTAACCCACGTTCTTTTTCTCTTACTTCTTTCCTCTTCTGCTATTTCCCTCAAGTTATACTGAATCTTCCTTTCTACCCATGTAAAATTATCCTCTGTTCTTTTCGACCTTCCATATAACAACCTCTTCTTTGCCATCACTTCCCTTTATGTTCTCATTTCTGTAGTTTCACTAGTACCATTTTTTCTCCATTTCACGTTCCCTTTCCTATACTTCGCATTTCTTCAATCTTTACTTTGGCATCTATCCTTTTTAGCACATCTTCCACTCCTTTCTTCAATTCCTTCCCTTCTAATATAAGACTCCTTATCACTATGCTTCTTTATCTTTCTTCTCTCTCTTTCTTTTCTATTCTTTCTTCTATTTTTCTCAGCTCTTCTATTTCTCTCAAACTCCCGGTTCGAGCTTTCTATTTTTTTTATTCTACCTTCGGACTCCTCTACCTTTTTATTAGGCATTTCCTGCTTTTCTAGTCCTTGCTCCAACGTCTGCATCCTTTTCTCTAACTTTTCCCTCACTTCTTCCCATTTCCTCATTTATTTCCTAAGTTCGGCCATTTCGCGCCTAATTTCTTTCCTTATTTCCTCTCTCCGTTTTTCCTGCTTTTCTTCGTATATTCCAATTACTTCTATCATCATCTTACGCATGTCATCTAACTGTAAATTTTCTTCTGTTGACCCTCTATGTTCAACTTTATCTTCATCTTTCCCCTTGGATTTCTCCCCCGCTCCATTTGGGTCTTTTCTCGGTGGCTTTATGTGCATTTTCTGATTATTTAGGGTAGATCCTGCTTCTACCTTATCCTCGTTACTTCCTCTCTCCGCCCTGTCCCTCTTCCTATTCACACACCTCTCGATTGAACAAGAACTCTCCGCCCTCAATTTATCCCTGTCTACTCTTTTTCTATATTTTCCCCTTTTTTCCTCATGCTTCGACGTACAGAGCACTTCCTAGTCAGAGTTCCTGCTATCCAACAAACTGATTTTAATAATCCTCGTGTATCGCCCTACCCCAGGTGCGAAATTCGGTCGGGTGCAAGAACTTGATCATCAACCCAAAGTCGGCCCTGCTTTGGTAACCGATCTACGGCAACTAGAGTTGGGCCGACTGAGGTCTTTTTTAAGCTGCCATGGTCCCATCGACGTTGGCAACTAACATCGGTAGCGGGCGAAAAGCCGACTGTCGGCCCAAATCTGGCCCAACTGTGGGCCGACCATCGGATGAACTGTGACAGATTGGTTGGTACGACCGCAAGAATGCGGTCAGTCTGACTCTGGATACAGCAGTCGGTTAGCCACAAGTCACCGTGATGTGCCCGACGGTAGGTCAAACCTTGGCCTGAGTATGAGCAGACCGTCGGATAAACTCTGGTTCGTTGTTTCAAAGAGACCGTGGAAGCACGGTCGGCCAGACTCTGCGCAAGAGATGGCACGACCATGGGCATAACATTGGCTTGTACAAGTCATCATGATGAACCCGACGGTCGACCAATCCTCGGCCCAACTATGGGCCGGCCGTCGGATATAATAGGGTTCATTATTTCAAAACGACCCATATTCGTACCGAAATTTTGGTACACGTAGAGAATTCCTTTTTTAAAAAATAAAAATTCTAAGCTCCATATTTATGATAAATTATAAATGTTCCGAAAAATTTACATTTTATGTAATTGTTAATCGTTTTAAAATAGTCTGAAACACCTAAGAAGCAAACCGTTACACGAAAGATTAAAAAAATTGTCGCAGTACGCGATACAAAATTAGTCAAAGTGGAAGCAAAAAAAAAATTTCTAGAAAAAATATTCTTTGAAGAAAAATATTTTAAAAAAATTGTAGAGAAAATTTTTTTTTTAATTTGTTGAAAAGTTGAAAAAAAAATCGTTGAAAAAAATTGAAGGTTTTCAGCCCCGGTCTACGAAACCCTAAAAACTGGAATCCGTTCAAATTATTTATTTAAAAATTATTTCATTTACATTCCCATTAACAGTTCATTTATTTTACATCTACATGATTTCGCATCATTATAAAAAAATTAATGAGAAAAAAGAGTTAAAAAATTGTTGTTTTTTCAACTGCTTTGAGCTGTGCCTTATAAAGATGGTTTTTTCATTGACTTTCAATTATGTAGGTGTAGAGTAATGGGTAAGACTCCCGACTGCCAGGCGATATATTCAGGTATAGAGATATAGGTTCGAAATCCCGTAGCGTTAGAAATTTTATTTGAAATATAATGTTTAAAAATGTAATATATGTCTTCATTCTAAGCAGGACCATTAACATTTATAATCAAAACACTCGCCACCAATTATTATTTATTTTTTGAATACATATTTTGTGTATTTCCACCTGTGTAGTACGAACTCTACTATCCCATCCTGCTACCTTGTCTCAGACTACCCAAAACTGACTCAAACGCTCAAAATATCACTGACTTCATTACTTACATTATTTTGAACGTTCAATCATTCACTCCAAAAACCCTTCCTTCCCACTCTGCCCATTGACTCACCTCACATCTAACTGTAATTGACTAAATTCAGCAACACACAATCACCGCCACAAAACACCTTCATGTCGGAAACGGAAGTCCGATTTTTTTATGTTTTTTTTTTTTTATAAATACTGAGCATCAAATACGCAATAACGTCTGTACATTATTTTTTGTAATTCATTAGATTAAATGCAGGTATACTCAGGGAAAATAAATAATTAGTTTAGGATTTAAGCTATCGTCAACTGGAGTAATTATGATTCAAAATTCCTGCAAATGTCAGTTGAACAAAAAAATTCTCATTCGAAGTTATCAATAATGCAATTTTGATCCATATCAAAATTTTTGTTTCCTAATTAAGTTATGTAACATATTTTTTCTTGGATCCACATCAAATGAAAATATTTTTGCTGGCATTACAGAGTATGATAATAACAATAATTTCACTTTTTGTTTGTTTTTGAGAACAACTAGGTATGTTTAGAAAAAATGAGAGAAATACGGCATCTCACTTTGCTCGCAAGTTTGAGCCCGCCTAAGGCGCGCACCTGTTGGAATGCGCGCTTCATGATTGAGAATATATTTATGTCGCGCTTCGCGCTCGATAATATATTTACCTCGCGCTACGCGCTCGATCATTGTACTTTTCCCACATTTTAGCATAGGACTTTTAAAATAAAGGTCAAACCATTGAAAACTGAAAATTATTAATTGTGAATTCTCTTTTGTTAAAGCTCCTTCGGCTTCAACGAACACATTCTCATCACGGTTCTTATGCGTAAAATAGATTGAAAACAAATTTCAAGATCTAGTTTAAAAACAATTTTATTATGAAACATTTTATTGTACCTTCCGTATGTTCCCCAAAATTTAATTTTTTTATTTGTGATGCCATTTTTCGCGATTAGAAAAAAACGAAGCAAACTATCAAAAAATTATTCATAAAAAATGTGTAGCTCTTTTTAGGATGAACAACTTTTGTCTTTTTATTTTTCTCGCAGCTTGTGTCGTTTATCCAAAAAATTTATTTCTTATTTCCAGTGTTGTTTTTTGCCAATAAATCAAAAACTACACGTCGTATCAAACAGTAATTCATAACGAAATTTGTGAATATTTTCTGGGTGCACAATTTTTGTTCATTCATCTTTTTTCGTTTCTCTCATAGTTTGACCAAAAATTGAAGTTTTGATTTTTCATTATTGTTGGTGCGATAAAAATTTGAATTTTCAATTTTTCAAGAAAATTCAAAAAGTTATTATCCCCTTTTGATACGATCCATAGTTCTTATGTAAATCATAAAAAATAACATTGAAAATAAATAAATTCATTTTTTGGAAAACGGCACAAAGTGCAATATTATAAAGTGCATATTATAAATTGTAATAATATACATTTATTGAAATGATACATCTTTCAGGGTAGCTGACAATGAAAATGAATACAAAATAAAGTAGAAATATTAAAGTAATCATGCAAAATAAAAATTGTACTCCATTTTTCAATATCTGCAAAGCAGTCCCAGCCCGAGGTACAGAAATAAATATAATATATATTTGATATAATAGAGTTAAACTCAATGCAGAAAAGTTGGCACTGTGGATTAAGTCGAGTGCGAAGCACGAGATACGTGTGATGAGAATGTGTTTGTAAAGCCGAAGACTCTTTAACAAAAGAGAATTCGCAATCACCAAGTGATAGTTGACGATGTCTTTGACCTTTAATTTTAAAACGTCAGCGCACAAATATGGAGAAAGTACAAAGACCGAGCGCGCAGCGCGAGGCGAATACATGATCACGCGCGAAGCGCGAGATCCAACAGACTGCAAATCAAGCGGTCTCAGTGTTTTATCCTGAGTGCGAAAATTGTTATTTACTCGCTGTGTATCTATTTCCACTCCAGAGGAAAATGTTGCTTTGCGATTCAAAACGACGCTGTCGCAAGTGTAATAAGAAATAATGTCAACTTCGGAAAGTATTTTATATCTAAACTTTGACTTAAACTGTTTTATATTTTCACACGGCGAAAATGTCTTTATTAAAATTCACCCAATTAACTCGGTAAATGGAGGACATTACTGGACTTTATTACTTTATTACTGGACAGTTACTTTAAGATTTACTAAAAAAAAACTTTGAATAACACATTCGAGTTGTGTAAAATCTCAAGTCCGGAAGTGAGAATTCTGAGATGTGATAATTAATGTAAGGATTGCATTATGTTCATACCAATATATTGTAAAATAACGCAAAGTAATGTAAATTTTTATTGAATGAATGATATAATGTTTACTCTCGCGGGATTTGAACAATCCACTTGAAAGGAAGTATAGATTGCAGTATTTTTCAGAGATTTTCACTTTTATTACGAGAGGAATTACACAACAGTAAGGTAAAATAAGGGGCTCTAGAACCGTCAACATTCTCAGGGTTAAAGTTTAAACTTTAAAGCCAAGTCCCCCGTAGAAACTTTTAAGTTGTTAAATTTCGGTTAATATTGTAGAATTTCAGAAAATATCCAACTATATAGCCTATCCCATCCGCCAAATAAATATTAATTATTTCGTTACTAAATGAAAGTAGAATATATTTAAACTTGAAGTGTAAAGAAATACGTGATGAAAAATTTCGGCGGGCATTTGACAACTAACTCCGAGGCCAGTTTCATGTATTATATTACATTAAATAAATCGTGTGAAAGTTTATTTTTTCAATGATGTCTGGTTAAACCACATAAATCCACACTGTCTTTTTCGATGCTTTAAATTAAAACTAATTCCTTTTTCATGAATGTAGCACAAAATTCAAAATAAAAAGTTTCACCTTTCGTCTGGATGCTAAAAATACTACATTTGCCCCCGTCCACTCAATAGAGATGTTAAAAAAAAAAATTAGTCTCTTCCAATTTTCAAAAGCTTGAAAACCCAAATTTCAACCATTCCAAGTCAGTAAAAATTATTTTAAAAAACAAGAAAAATATTCGCATCTGATTCATGAAATAATGAAAGCCAAAATGTCCTCGTTTTAAACTTAATAAAAATACAAAATTTTCCCACCTTTAACTCTATGATATGGTAAAAAAAAGTTCCTCTTCCAATCAGGAATAAAATTATATGATGCAATTACTTCCTTTTCTTTTAAAATTTCATTTGTAAAATTCAATTTTTTTTATGTCTAAATCCTGTTAAGATAAATTATTTTAATTTAATGTCGCTTCAAATACTTAATCGCTCAATTATTATTTATACATTGAAATGCAATACTTACACTTACAAATTCATGAATAAAATAACTAAAATTGTAATGTTTAAAATTGAAATTGAGCACTTAGAAATTTTAACGATTCAAGGCTTTCTATTTCAAAATATCTGCCCGCCTGTTCTGCGCGTCTGTCGGATCTCACACTTCGCGCTCGTTCTTTGTAAGTTCGCACTCGATTTAGTCCAAAGTGGGATATTTTCTACATTGAATTCAACTCTATTATATCAAACGTATATTATATTAATTTCTGTACCTCGGACTGAGACTACTTATTCAGATATTGCAAAGTAGAGCATAAATTTTATTTTACATGATTACTTTAATATTTGTTTCTTATTCAATGAATTTACATTATTACGACTCATAATATGCACTGATATTGAAACAGATATATTTTTATTGTCTTGTTTTTATAATTAGAAAAAAGTGCGCATCCTATAAAAAACCAAAAAAAATTTGGTTATTGAACATTTTCTAGCACCTTGTGCCGTACTTCCAAAAACTTAATTTGTTTATTTACTATGTTATTTTTTTGCAATTGAAACAAAAAATACGCATCCTATCAAAAAATAATTGACAACTAATTTGTAGATCTTTTTTGGGTGAACAACTTTTGTTTATTAATTTTTATTCTTACCTTGTGCCGTCTGATCAACAATTTTTATTTTTTATTCTTAATGTTATTTTTACAATTAATACAAACAATACACGTCCTATTGAAAAAATGAATGATGACAAATTTGTGAATCTATTTTGGTTGAACAACTTTTGTCTAATAATTTTTTTTTAGAACACGGAAAAAATTTGTACTTGAGGAATTACAGAATTACTTACAATGTGGCGGATATGAGAAAAAACTTATAGTAATTGCAGACCTACGCTTTTGTAAATTCTACAGAACTTTTTCTATGAAAATTAAATATAATTCAGGAAGAATTCTTAAACGGGAGAGTAGTTTTGGCAACGGGAATATTTAAAATTTGCGAAACTAGAGTCCGTTAAAAACAAAGTGGAAGAATTGATATTTCACAGAACGCCTCTCAAATCAAAAACACGGCAGAGTTCTGTAATTTCTAAATTACCGCGCCGTCGCTTGCAACACGAAGAAAAAATTCCGATTTATAGAGGGGCCTTTTATATTTAGCCTACTTTGTGTTTCAGAAGGAAGGAAAGGACGGACGGAGCACACACGAGAGACACATTTTTAACTTATTATAGGATGACGTGCTAGACTGCTACGATGCCAGCATTATCCCTGTTCGCGGAGGCTTTATGGCATGTATGCATACTCTGTGGTGCCAGAAACACCCAGGGTTTCAACGATTCGCATCAGACTTCGCGAAGTCAACACGCCCACCTCCTGAAAAATGGATATGTACGCGGAGCGCTTTCCCAACCACTGCTTGAATAACATGCATACGAAGATGAGGAAGTCGAATTAATACCAACCGCGGAAAGCAGACACTTTCTGAGAGATGATAGCGATTTCAGGACCAGAAGGAACATTGACATACTGGTTCATCTTAAGCCCGAATATCTGGCTGAAATAGATGCCTCTGGACCATCAATTGTTCAGTTTATGGTGCTGCGAGAGTATTGGCTGATTCAAATCGAAGGCTAAAACCGACGATGGATCAAAAGAACAAAAGACGCTTGTATCAACTCATCAAGAAGATTAAATGGGCAAGAAAGAATGCGTCCCGTATTAAATGTATGATTGAATACATAACATCTGGTATGCCTTTCACGGATACGGTTCGAAAGTTCGCTCAAGAACTAAGGATCTACAATCATTCATTAAACAAGTCAAAGCTGCTGACAATCAAGCAGCACATTGTGGACCAAATACGGGAGTTATCTGATGCAAAGAAGGAATGCAGGACAGGGAGAGATGGATCAGGGAGAATCAACAGTTTCTCGCTCACCAATCTCCCCTCTTCAGCGATCACCCTGTTTCTGTCTAATGTCCTGTCAATGGCCTGGAATGTGTACCGGAAAACTTTCGATTCAACCTCTCATAGACTTATCTTCTGTCTATTGGAAAGCTTGAAGATGCATCGACACATAGTAAAATACATACAGAGATTGTTGCCCCTTTGGAAAACTAGATTTACTATCTCATCTGGAAATTATCGTGTGACAAATAACAACGTCACCATCCATAAGTGTGATTTACCGTGGTTCTACTGGGAGCCGGTGTCATTTTTAGATGGCAGTTGCTCTCAGTGGGACCCTGCGGTGGTTGTTTAACCTTTTTTTCAATTATATATACCACCGAACGGCTCCTCGGGTTGCGGATAGAGGGTCCCTGTACCAAGGGCTTCTGCTGAATATGCTTACAATAATTAATAAGCAGTCGCGGACAATTGTCCAGGGATGGTCCCGAAGGAATAACCCCTAAGCGGAGGCGTGATAACCGTGCCGAAAGCGTAATGGCACCTGGGTGAGGTGTCTCAAACGGGGACTCTGGGATACCGGGCGACCTCTCGTAGTATGCAGCCTTATCCTTGCATGCGGGGCTCTACAAGGATGAACGAACCCTTTTCCCTAGCTGCTCGTGGGAACAACAATGATAACACCAAACATAGTGTAGTAAGTGCGGCTCAAAACAATCGAAAGCGCAGGGCTCCCGACAATGGGTCGGACAACAATGCCGACTATCCTAGATTTGGGGGAGCCAATCAAGATGAGGTCAATGCGATTGATGTACGAACAACGTGGCTCAAAGAAAGGCGTAGCAGGTTGTCGGGAGAACCTGCTCATCGATAGATGTGTCTTTAAAGACGCAGCATTCTATCAGCGTTACCTATCGATGGCCTGGATTTATTACCGGAAAGCTTTTGATTCAACCTCCCATAGACTTATCATCTGTCTGTGGAAAAGCTTAAAGGTTCATCCACACATCGTGAGGTGCATAGAGAGATTAATGCCGCTTTGGAAAACCAGATTTACTATCTCATCTGGAAAACATCGTGTGATCGCTAACAGTGTCAACTTTTAGAGAGGTGTGTTTCAGGTCGACATCATGAGCCCTCTCCTCATTTGCCTCACATTATTGCCACTATCTCTTGCACTTCGCCATTCCGAAGGGTACCTCTGCGGCAAACCTGGAAATCGAAAGCATAAAATCACTCATGTATTTTACATCAATGATCTTAAGATCTATGCGAAAAATCAAGAGAAACTAAATCTAGCTCTAGACATTGTCAAAGAATACACTCAAGAAATTGGAATGGAGCTCGGGTTAGAAAAATGCGCCAAAGTTTAACTGAAGAAAGGAAAACTTAATGGAATCCCGGACGACCCTGAGCTCGTCGACAGAAGCGCTATACGACATAGGGCGTGCCACAGAGCCGCATTCAGGACGTGACATCTATAAAGGATACTCTCCGATGCAGATACAAACGTTTCATTCGACGGATTTGGTCTTCCGAACTGTCAGTGAGGAAAAAAGTTTCTGCGACGAACATGCTTGCCGTCCCGGTATTACTCTATTAATTTAGAGTGGTTCCATGAACGAAGGTCGAGCTCAGATCCCTCGATATCGGGTCCCGAAAGTTTATACACATGAACAAAAGCATGCACCTTAAATCTTCTGTTCCGCGACTTAACATCTCACGCCGTCAACGTGGTCGCGGAATACTAAATCTTGAACGTCTTCACAACAGGATTATTTTGGGGACTGAACATGTACTCGCAAATGGACAAGACCCTCTTCTTAAAATGGTCAGGAAATACAAAGAAGTGGGCAAAGTGGAGTTTCTCTACAAAGCAGCGGTGTACACTGCTGAAACACTCGGCCTTGACTTCAATCTCAGGGATGAGCAAACTACATCAAATCTTATCTATCTCGAGTACTCACTCCTGAAGGCCCAGATTAAGAAAGCACAGGAGAAAAACTTCCGCGAACAGCTCCTCGAGAAGAAGATGCACGGCAACTTTCACAGAAATGTTGAGGATCTGTCGATGTCGTATGGGCTAACGTTTGCTTTCATTAAATCACCCGGATTGAAGTCGGGCATGGAGGGTTTCATTTTGGCATGCCAAGACGGTGTCATTTCCACTCTAGGATACCGTCGCCACATTTTGAGCCAAGACATTTCTGATGATAGCTGCAGAGCGTGTCATGCACACCCTGAGCATCTAGGACACATACTATCTGGTTGTCCAATTCATGCGGGAACGACCTACATCCAAAGGCACAATGCGGCACTAAGAGTGCTTTATTACCATCTCTGTCACTCTTACGGCATCAGCACAAATACCGCTCCTCTAAACGCTCCTAGGGAAATAGAGTTAATTGTCGAGAATGAGATGTGTCGGATATACCGGAACTTCATATTCTCGACAATTGTTTCTGTTGCTCACTCGAGGCCTGACATTGTTCTTCTTGACTTCGAGAAACGAACCATGTACGTTATCGAATTTTCGGCACCAGCTGACAAAAATATCATAGCCAAAGAGAATGAAAAGAAAGAGAGGTATAAAGAACTTATAAGGGAGTTCCGACGGCCGTACCCGGAATATTCTGTTAAGCTAATCGTCTTGATCATCGGCGCTCTTCGAGGTGCCAAGGTTTCACTGGTTAATAGCCTAAAAAACATCCCTGCGTGTCAAGAAAATGCTAAGACACTTGCGGGGGAAATGCAGAAGGCGGTCGTTCTTGGGTCGTTTCGTATCGTCAGGGTGCACGAGACGTTCGCAGAATCATCTTATTGCAGTCGTCGCAGACTGTAACCACCCTCCCTGCCCAGTTTTCTTTTGAGAGAAGAAACTTTTGTAGCACACCAAAATTTTCTTTATGAAGTGTAGTTTTCGATGCCGTCTGGCCTTTTTTACCAAAAATCAATCCTAACCTCAAAATGGCTGCTTTTATCATGGCATGTTACAAAAAAATGCAATTTTTCCGTCAAAATTTCCTAAAAAAGTATAATTCTAGGATGAATTTGGACTATTTTACTATTCTAGGGGTTTTGAGGGTCGCTGATTACGAATCTGAAGTAAAAAATATTAAATTTCAATTTCCAAGATGGCGGAACCAATATGGCGGATCTCCTTTCTAGCTTAAATACCTTTTAGCACACAATACATGTCAAACTTGTTGCTCGGTGGTTTTCGGGGAAAAATATGTCAGTCTTCAAATAGTTTTGAAAATTTCTCTGCGAGAATTCTTGGGGGTCGCTTATTACAAACTGAGGTCAGATTTGCAAAATTTAAGATAGCAGGGCTAATGTGGTCTATGAAGTCTGAATGTTATTAAATTTCAACTTTTAAATAAGTTATTGGAGTACCGGTGTTTTCTAGTTTTATTGTATTTACTAGTTTTGGTTCACCTCGGGTATTTAATTTCCCGGTACCTTCTTTCTGGAAGGCCTTCTCCTATCCACGACCTGGAGAGGCGCTCGATGCGGGACTAGTCAACCCGTCACGAGTCTGTCTTTATCTATGTCTAGTCTGTCTACAGTCTGTCTATGTCTAGTCTGTCTGCAGTCTGTCATAGATAGAAAAATACGTTTTGGATTCGTTTGACCATAAGAGTATTCAATATTATAATACTCAATCATACTACTCTTTTTAAATCAAGTAATATAATATTCAATAATTGCTTATGACATATCCCATAACATATACATAAGTAAAAATATATAAAGTCGAAAATACATTATTTTCACATACCTCCTGACTAGTTTCTTCCAAAATCCTGAAATTCCAATTTATTTTTATTAATTAAAACGGAAGGGATAGAATATAGTAAATTATTTATTTGGGTATTTATATAAAAAATACTCTCGTCCGAACAATAAAAGTCCCATAACATATTTTTTGCCCATCAAAATTGGTTTAGCCGTTCTTGAGAAAAACTAACTTTTTGATTTTTCTTCTAACCCCTATTACTCCCATAAAAATTATTTCTCAAATATAATCTTTTGGGAAATTTAGTCTTACATCAGTGTCTTAACTGCGAAAATCTCAACCAGATCCGAGCGGGGGCAGCACATAAATGCTTATCCTGGTATGCCCTATTGCAAATCTGACCTCAGTTTGTAATAAGTGAACCCCAAGAGTTCTTGCAGAGAAAAATTTTCAAAACTATTTGAAGACTGACATATTTTTCGTAGCAATTTTGACGAAAAAACTGCAATATTTCAACTAGGTCTCGCATTTTTCGTCGGCCATATGGGTTCCCCTATCTTGGAAATACTAATTTAATAGTTTAGACTTCAGATTCGTAATCAGCGACCCCGAAAACGCCCGAGTAACAAGTTTGAAATGAATTTTATGGTGAAAGGTATTCAAGCTAGAAAGGAGATCCGCCATATTGGTTCCGCCATCTTGGAAATGAAAATTTAATACTTCAGACTTCAGATTCGTCATCAGCGACCCCGAAAATCCCCGAGTAACAAGTTTGACATGAATTGTATGGTAAAAGGTATTTAAGCTAGAAAGTAGACCCGCCATATTGGTTCCGCCATCTTCGAAATGAAAATTTAATAGTTTTGACTTAAGATTCGTAACCAGCGACCCCGAACACCCCTAGAATAGTAAAATAGTCCAAATTCATTCAAGAATTATACTTTTTTGGGAAATTTTGACGGAAAAATTGAATTTTTTTGTGACATGCTGTGATTGAAGCAGCCATTTTGAGGTGAGAATTGACTTTTAGTAAAAAAGGCCAGACGGCATCGAAAACTACACTTCATAACGAAGATTTTGGTGTGCTACAAAAGTTTCTTCTCCCAAAAGAAAAATGGGCAGGGGGGGTGGCTGATTTGAAAAAGAATTCCCCATATATATATACAGGGTGTTTTTTTTAACTTGAGACAACGAAATATCTCAAAAAATACGCATCCTACGGAAAAAATGTCTGGACTAAAAACTTTTTATTTTCGAGGGGGAAAAAAGATTTGTTAAAATTTACCCCACCCCCACCCCCACAGGAGGCAGGGGTGGGGGTAACTTAGTAATTTCAAATGGCAACCCCAATTTTTTATCACAGATTCAGATTCTCCTTTACGAAATACGTAAGTTTTATTCGGAAAATTTGTTTCGATTCGCCATAGATGGCGCTGCAATTGCGAAAAATGAAATTGTTGACATTACTTTTAGCTCTACCCAGGAATAACGACGCGGACGTAGTAGTTGTCTATTCCCTTCGGGGTGCTTAATTTCGGTGAGTCCCCTTGCCTCTCACCATTCATCGGGGTGCTTGAACTTTTGGCAACGGGACAGTAAATGTGATAAAACTGTCGAAAACCATTCCTGAATGCAGTTGGTTGACGACAGTCGATTTTGGATGTAGACATTACATATCATCGAGTCTCCACTGTCTACAATCCTCGACGTCATTCCGGCCGAGCGATAACCGCGTCTGTCCGTGCTTAACGTTTATTCATTAGGAAGGTTGATTGTGTTCATTTGATTTGGGTGTGTTGGTTGCTTTCGTTTGGGTTATTGTTGTTGGTCACGTTCGTTTGAGTTGGTTTGGGTGTCGTTGTATTTCCTCATTACCTTACTTCATTACTTTTACAATGGAAATTCTATCTCAGCAACAGAAGATTGAAATGATTCTCATTTATGGAGAAAGTGGCAGGAATATCAATGATGCTCTCACGCTTTATGCTCAACGCTTTCCAGAAAGTGTTCCTTCACGCGCTTCTTTTTACCGGGTTGTCCGAAACTTCATCACTGACGGAAGTGTACAACCGAAAAAAAGGAAGCGTCAAGTAACAGTCACTGGAGTTGATAATGAAATTGCAATTTTAGCTGCAGTCACTCATGACCCTCATGTTAGTACTCGACAACTAAGCCGCGATTCCGGAATGTCTCTATCCAGTGTTTGGAAGGTATTAAAACGTAATAATTATAATCCGTATCATATTTCACTGCATCAAGAACTTCATGGCAATGATTTTGAGAACCGAGTGACATTTTGTCAATGGGCGGTTCAGCAGATACAAGGAAACCCGAATTTCTTTTATCTAGTACTCTTCACAGACGAGTCGTCTTTCACAAACCATGGTAACGTTAATCGGCACAACATGCATTATTGGAGTGTAGAAAATCCACATTGGTTGCGTGAAGTTGAGCATCAGCGTCCATGGTCCGTGAACGTTTGGTGTGGAATAATTGGAGATCAACTTATCGGTCCGTATTTTATTGATGGAAATTTGAACGGTGAAAAATATCGTAACTTTTTAGAAAATCAACTTCCAATATTGCTGGAAGACCTAAGCTTGGAAGTGCGACACAACATGTGGTTTCAACATGACGGTTGTCCAGCACATTATGCGGCAATCGCGAGGGAAGTACTCAATCGCGAATTCAATGGACGATGGATCGGTAGAGGAGGTCCAGTAAATTGGCCTGCCAGATCGCCAGATCTTACGGCGCCGGATTTCTATTTGTGGGGTTATCTAAAGAATCGCGTCTATCAAGAAGTGCCCACAACTCGTGATAACATGATCGAGCGAATCAGGTCTGCTTGTGCACAAATATCACCAGACACAATTCGCAGTTGTGTGGAATCTTTCAAAGCTCGGATTAACAAGTGGATCGAAGTGCGAGGACACCATTTTGAGCACTTATTGTAAAATAATTAATCGAAATCAAGCATCCCTGTGGTGAGAGGCAAGGGGACTCACCGAAATTAAGCACCCCGATGGATGGTGAGAGGCAAGGGGACTCACCGAAATTAAGCACCCCGAAGGGAATAGACAACTACTACGTCCGCGTCGTTATTCCTGGGTAGAGCTAAAAGTAATGTCAACAATTTCATTTTTCGCAATTGCAGCGCCATCTATCGCGAATCGAAACAAATTTTCCGAATAAAACTTACGTATTTCGTAAAGGAGAATCTGAATCTGTGATAAAAAATTGGGGTTGCCATTTGAAATTACAAAGTTACCCCCACCCCTGCCTCCTGTGGGGGTGGGGGTGGGGTAAATTTTAACAAATCTTTTTTCC
>CAKNWT010296553.1:0-10650 GCA_932066315.1 Andricus coriarius | reverse complement strand
TAATAATTATAATGCCATATTACTCTAACATTACTTTACCATTACTTTACCATTAAGCTGTAGAGTAATGTTTGCGTTCGGCCGGTCCGCCAGGGCTATAACAATTTTCTTACAGTGTTACGTGAGTGAAGTGTAACGGTGTTACGATGTAGTACTGTAAGTTGTGTATAATGTACATTAGTAACGGAAATGTAAACATACCTTATATGTAACAATCGCGTAACATTTGTTTCGTAACTTTGTTACATCCATGGACCATTACCAGTTCCATGAAAAAAATGTGTACTAATTCTGTGAAGTGAGATGTAATTGTTATAGAATAAGAATGTAACAGTTGTTCTGTAACTTAATTACAAGCATGAGCTATAACAATTTTGTAACAGAGTCACGTAAGTGAACTGTAGCGGCGTTACATAGCAATACAAGAATCTGAATTTTAGTAATAACTGCCCGGTCTGAAATATGAAGTAATACAATGAACAGCTGGTAGGTATATTAACTTTCGAATGATTTTCAGTCTGAAAGATTTTCAGATTGTCAAACGTTTTTACTTAAATAAAACAAAAGTATTTGAAAAATTGTTGAAATCCAGAAATTATAAAAAGCCAGTGTTGATCGATGCCTGTTTAAATCTATGTGTTGGACATGTGCATCGTTTGTGAAAATCTTTTTCAGACAAATTCGAAGGAATACATTATCATCGAGGTAAAGAAAAGTTCAAGTTTTTACGAAAAATAAATTTCCTTACCATATTTTTATCACTTTTGTCATATTTTATAAGTAGGATATGTTATAAACTCCAAAAACATTAAGTGAAGGTATGACGGGATGTCAACAATATTTGCGTCTTATATTAACCTAAAAAGTTCATTTTACGTGCATAAAGCGGTTGACTTTCAACCAAGCGAGTAACTGGATGCCATATTACAATCATCAGTTGACTTTCAACCGGCGAATGATCCTTTTGGTTACATCTGAAATTCAACCTAGATTTTTTTACTAAAATTCAGATTCTTGCATTACTATGCACGGTGTAGTTCTGTAAGTTGTGTATAATGCACATTAGTAATAGTTATGTAACAATGTAACATGACTTTTGTGACAAACGTTCATCATTTGTACTTTATGTTTGTTACACGCATGATCTATATGAATTCTACCATCTTGTCACGTAATAATTCTCAAATGGTCTGGAAAATTTGTCTCAGAAATGAAAGATATATTATCGACATTATTTATACAATTATTATCGAGTATAATTACATCTTTTTCAAATATTTTTAAAATAATTGATAATAATCTTCAAATTCATATAATATATTTGACATGCACATTTTTTTACAGATATTGAAACTGTTACATTGTTAAAATTAAATGGAATAAAAGTATTTTTATTTTTGTTACAAAATTACATATATTTCAATTCGATATAACCACCAATTGTGAGTACTTTGAAAAAAATCATTATCTTCCTTCGACTTGCAAATATGGTATATTTTCATCAGTTTTTATAAGGGTGTTACATGCAAATTCTAAAATAAAATGTAATATTTTCACATTACACTTACGACATAATTTTAAATTTACAACATAATCTTATGATAATTTTGAGGATAGAGCTTGAATGCAGCATTCTTTAGATGTGCATACTTTTATCTCAACATTTTTTCGTATCTGTCATTTTTTTCATGAAAAAGTAGAAAATTCGATTGTAGGAAAAAAAATTCTCCTGGTCACAATAGTACATTATGCTATTAATATAAAAATATTCTCGTTAGGGCAATATAATCACCCAAGGGAAAAATCTACTTTTGCCTCGTGTTGCATATAGTATTTTATTCCACTCTCGACTGAAAGGCCAATTTTTGGTCCTGAAAAGCGGGGTCGAAAAAACTTCGCATTCTTAAGAGATTTTTTGGAAATTGAAAAAATTTTACAACATTTTTGAGAATTTTGAATTTTTTGAAAATTTTTGGAAAAAAATTACTTTTGCCCCGCTAAGATTTACTTTACCCCGCTAAATTTTACTTTCGCCCCACTTATTTTACTTCTGCCCCGGTAATTTTACTTTTGCCCCGCAAAACTAGATTTCGGGAAAAATATGCTACTTTCGCCCCGCTTATCAGGGGCAAAAGGTGGGTCTTCCGTTCCGGTATGGAATAAAAGTTATTTAGGCAGCATCAAACTTACAAGATATCTTCCTTATCAAAGTTGAAGTTGAAAAAAAATTCACAAAAAATTGTTGTTAATTTTAAACCTTTCTTAAATTTTCCGGCGGATTGCGAAAGAAAACGATGAACGCGATTAGAATAAAAAAGAAAATAATAAATATCTCAATTATGTCAAAAGTTATAGGGGTTAACAAAAATCGGGTTCTTTGAAAAACAAACCATAAAATTCAAATACGCACAACTTCTTAGAAATTTGTTGTTGTTGTAAATCCTCTCACAACAACATAATTCGTCCCAGAGAGATTCTGCGATTTTAAGTATAGAACCCTGTCTGATTTGAGATGGATTCGGTCTTATATAAATTATAACAAAAATAGATTTATGAAGAAAAATAATTTTATTTATAACTAAACATGAAAATTACATTGAATATTAAAATTATAGTCAAATATTTGATTAAATATTAATAATTATTGATCATTTAATTAAATATAAATACACTGTTAAATTAAAAATAATAGGTAAGAATCTTTTGCAAATTAATATTACTAATTTATTTTACCGATATCGAGGAAAACTTTGAATAAATAGTAAATTTCTTAAAATAATTGGAATTAATCTAACTTCATAAGAAATAGTTTGAGCAATTGAACGAATAGCTCCTGATATTGAATATATCGAATTTGAAGATGTTGGAACATCAATATTTTGAATTCGCGCTTAAGAATTAAATTCTTTATAATGTTTACCTGTGAACCCAATTTCATATAGTATTTCACGTTCTTCATAACTTTCTTAAAGTCTCTCTGCCATTTCTTAATATTCTCTGCTTATATTAAATAAATAATGTACTACACAGTTATTGAAGTCCTATGTACTGTACTGGATTTAGCCTAGTTTTAGTTGGTTATCGGCCCAGCACGAGATACGAAAACAGATTGAAAAAAGTACAAATTGTCAAAGGTTAAACAAGAAAAAAATTGGATCTAACGCAACACTAAAAATGAATGTTGGAAACTCAATTCGGCTTGAGATGCTTCGTAAAAAGAACTACGACCCCTGAAAAATCAAGGTAAAAGCTTTTTTAATTAAAAATGATACTTGGAAACATGTCTGCGGTGAAAATAAGCGACCAGATGTCACAGCTAATGACGAAGCGTCAAAAGCAGCGGTGAAGGCTTGAGATATTGCAGATCGCATCGCTTAGTCAGATTTAATTTGAGCTATTTGTGAATCGGAACTGAAGCAAATTAAAAGTTGCGAGACTTCCCACAAAATATGGATGGAAAGATGGAGTCAATTTACCACTCAAAGGAGCCGGCAAAGAAAGTTTAATTTCTGTCACAATTAACAATGCGACGAATGGAAGATGACGAAGATATACGTACACATATAGAAAATTTCTTTCATGTCTCCCATAAATTAGCCGACATGAATGTTGAAATCAATCCGGATG
Source organism: Andricus coriarius (assembly GCA_932066315.1). Lineage (NCBI taxonomy): Eukaryota > Metazoa > Arthropoda > Insecta > Hymenoptera > Cynipidae > Andricus > Andricus coriarius. The sequence goes on along the minus strand of CAKNWT010296553.1, from coordinate 7,023 downwards.
TGTTGGCGATCCTGTTACTTCAAGTTTTCCAAAGATTCTTGACAACTTCAGTTGCGCAGTAAAGTCCAGATATGAGCTCCTTACACCAGTGGTTTTGAAAATCATAATTCTCGAGGAAAGTGACTCACGGAAGAAGAATATGGAAGTTATTCCAGATGCCATGGTGGCAAGCAAAAAATTCTTTAAGAAACAATAATTTAGGGGAAATTAGGAGCAAAAGAAAATCAAGTGCTTTCTTTGTCAGAAAATTGGTCATAAGATTGCAGCTTGCTGGTCGAAGAGAGACAGCACTGGAAACGGCGAAGAGACATGATTTCTAGCAGAAAAGGAAACGATGAACTGTGAACAAATAATTTTCTTAGTGACGAACGAAGCTGTTGCAGATCTAGCTTTAAAAGCTGAAAATGGAGTTAATAGTTGGTGTATGGATAGTGGCTGCACGTCCCACATGTATTCTGATCAGAAGAAGTTTGTAACCCTGGAAAAGTCGGATCATACAAGACTAAATCTGGCAAATAGCGCTTCAGCAAAAGTCAACGCCAAAGGTTTGGTGAAAATAAAGGTCTCAGACGGTAAGAAATCTAAAATTTTAAAACTAGATAATGCTCTTTTTGTTCCAGAATTACGAACAATTTGATCTATGTTGCTAAAATTACAGACAAAGGATTCAAAGTAATTTTTAATAAAGAATCTGATGTAGTGATAGATCAAGAAGAAGATATTAAGTTGAGGGATATACGAGTTAATAACTTATACTGTATATCTGAGTACGTTGAACAAGCAGGAAATATTGTCGCTAAACTAGTGCAAAAAAATGTAATAGTCTGGCACAAACCAATTTTGCACATCTAAATGAGAGAAGTTTGAAGGATTCAATGACCAAGAATCTTGATGGAATTAAGCTAAAGAAAAATACCAAATTACAACCATGTGAAGTTTGCTTTAAGAGAAAAATAACACGGAAACCTTTTCTCGAAGAAATCAACAAAATCCACAGAAACACTAGAAATAGTCCATACTGATTTTTGTGGTTCAATGAGAACAGCATCTCTAGGAGGAGCAAAATATATGGTAGCCTTTGTAGATGATCATACTCTATGGTGCATCTTTTTTGGATATGCCGAAGAAATGAAAGCATACAGAGTATGGTTACCTGACACCGGAACTATAGAAGCTACTCGCGATATCGAGTTTCTCGATGAGTTTAAGGTTAATCAAATATTTTAAAACTTCTTTCCAGAAGATGACGTCCTAAAAATGAACACTGAAATTGAAAATACTGGAACACCTAAAAAGTCTAGACTTAAAGTCATCGAATTTAATTTTCTAAAGACACCAAAATCATCAAGATGAATATGGAGAAATTGCAGTTGAAAATTTCGAAAATATTGACGAAAAAACGAGGAAGGAGAACCTTTACGTGTATTTAGAAGAGGACCTGGCATACCAAGAATAATTCGGACTGGAAACTGGGGAAGACCTACCAAACAATACAATCCACCAATCGCTAGAGCAGCGCAAAATCAAGAAGATCTACAAGAAGCTAATATTGCAGAAGTATCAATAAAAGAAACCATTTCGGGTCCTAAAGCTGCTGAATGGAAAAATGTAATTCGCAATGAATTCGAAGCGTTACTTGAAAACGCCACTTGGTAAATTGTCGATCATCCAAATGATCGAAGCATCATAAGCAATCGATTAATTCTACGAGTCCAGCAGAATGTTGATGGAACATCGAAAAAGAAAAAGCTTGCCTCGTAGCTCGAGGATTTACTCAACGACCAGGTGTAGATTATAATGAAACATTTGTCCCGGTCTGTCGTATAAGTTCTATCCGATTGACGAATATACCTAACCTTATTGAATAAATTTTAGATGATATCACACAAATCAATGCAAGTGGAAACAAAAAAGTGCTGATGCTTGCATCTAGTTCGCTAAAAAGGGATTGGATCTACTTATCTTGGCATTTCATGTTGATGATATACTTGTAGCATCTAAAAATATCCAATTGATGAAAAATCTGAAGCAGTTCTTGATGTCGCAGTTTGAGATGAAAGATCTTCAAGAAATGCACTACTGTTTAAGGATAGAATTCGCTCACATCGAGGGGAAGATAAAGATTACTCAAGGAAGATATTTTGGAGAAGTTCGCTATGAGCGAATCAAAAATAAAGGATTTCCATGAAAACTATGCAAAGATATCCTTACCAAGATTTTCTCAGTTCCTTATCATATTTGGTAACAAGCATGAGACCTGACTTGGCGTATGCAGTGAGCTTTTTAAGTCAATTCAACAGTTGTTATGATATGGAACATTGGACAGCTGCTAAAAGAGTTCTTCGATACTTAAGAGGTACAAGCGATTCAGGAATCATTTTTCAAAAGACTAAGGATGCTCTTATAGGCTACATCGATGCTGATTGGGGTGCATGTCCTACAAATCGACGTTCTTACGTTAGTCTTGCTAGTGATACTTTTCTAAATTATATTGTCATTTAATGACAAATGTGATCGTTATAAACGAATTTTATAAATAAATGCGCAGTTATTTACACTGATTTGTTTTTGTTCGAAGTAGACGGCTAACTTCAGACTGGTATCGGCTATTCCGTGGGTATTACATTGATAAGTTGTTTATTGAAATAGATATCTAACATCAGACTGAAACTGCTATTCCTTGGTTATCATCTGCTTTTGTTTTTTGTTTGTAGCTGATTTAAGCAGCTCGTGTTAACAGGCTTTCAACCATGGTGTTTTGAGAAATATTCTTTTTATTTTTGTCTGTGGTTCATTGAATTCTTCCATTTTTGTATTTTCTGTTTCAATTAGTTTTTAGGTTTTGTTTTAGTTCTGTATTGTATTTTTTCGTTAGTAAGTATTGTTTTGGTTAACTCCTAAAATGGGTGACGTTGAAGTCAAAAACAAAATCCTGTCGGATATACTGATAGGTAATATAAATTTAAGCGAGGGGATCAGTGTTGGGCCTTTAACAAATTTTATCAAAGAGAAATTTTACTTAAAGGAATATGAAGTTGAATTAGTGGAAGAGAAGCTTCTTCGACACTCCATTCCCGCTTTTAAGAGAAGAAGAAGCGCCTCTTTTTACAAAGAACAGGTGTATTAAAGGAAACATCAAAATTGGTTGCTTTCCCCCTTTGTGGTAAATTTTAGGCACCAAAAATGTGGGAGACGTTCGAACAGTGATTAACAAGCCTGATTACCAAGCCTCGGTACCACTAAGCCGTGGTGTGACGACACCCTGGGCAAGTGGACCAACCGATCAAATGGCGCGCGCCCGCGCAATGAGCAAGGGGGGAAGAGTTTGAACAAGAGCGGTTGGAGCGATCTAGGGGCCGATCCGAAAATTATGATAGGTACGGACCCCAAGAGCGCGATTTTTAGTCGGACCCAGGGCACTAGAATGCAACACGTCCCAATAACCGGACAGGGACCAAATGGGCCATATCGGGAGCCATGGCAGCAGAATAGAGAGCGGAGTTGCGCCCCGCAGAGCAGGTACTCCCACGGTTGGGAGAAAAGACCGGTGTGCGAGGGCTACGCACCTACAAACGCGCTTGGGCAAGGAGTCCCGCGTGAATTTAAGCCGGAAAGCACCACGAGTCATGGGTATGCTCAGGGATTGGGGCGAGGCCCCATGCGACCCCTCAGCAAAGCAAGAGACGTGAAAAGAATCGTGGAAGCTCAGTTTTAACGGACAAAAGGGCTCAAGTGTGGACAACTTCTTGTGGAGGATCGAAGAGGGCAGACCCGCCTCTTTCCTTACAAGCGAGGAGTTTTTAGATGCGCTGCCCTTCCTTTTAATGGATATCGCGTGGCGATATGTCAAAGCGGCATTTGCAAACCCGCTTTGGGGATGCATTCTACCAAGAAAGGTTAGAAGAGCAGATCCTCTCACGCAGGCAAGGCCAAGAGTAACCGATAGCAGACTACCTGACGTGCATGTATGGGCTTTACCAGCTCTCGACCAGGCCAATGGATCTTGAAGTCCAAATGAACAGGGTATACGCGAACCTCAGATCTGACTTTGGAAAGGGCCATCAGACGTTACGAATTTACAGACTACAACGGTCTGGCGGTCCTAGCGGCGGAATATGATCGCGTAATATCCACAATAGGGGAGAATATAGCCCCTCCGTCCGCCGAGAAGTCCCTTATCCCAGAATATGGGTATAAAGGGACGGGGACACAGCCCAACAAGAGAAGTTCCGTGGCGGCTATCACCCCGAATTCAGCTGATAGCGATACTCCACAGAACACATCTGAGTTGGCACACCTGATTTAAACGCTTATCGCATCGATGGAAGTCGAGAAGCGTGGAAAAGGAGGCAACTCGGATAAGGATGAACTGTCGATCATGTCCAGGACCAACGGAGCCAATAGGCGTTATGCCAGGGGTCCACGGTACCAGAAGAGCTCAGAAAGCACTTCGGAAGAATGTTCGGCACCCGCGATGAAAACAGGTGCAGGGTCATCCACCCCCGGTGAAAAAGGGGATGATTACGAAGTAGAGTGCTGGAATTGCCGACAGAAAGGTCACATTCACACAGGTTGTACGAAAATCCGAAGGCGCAAGTATTTTCGTTGATGCGGCAAAGAGGAAGTGACCACTAAAGAGTGGGAATTGTCCGGGAGACAGAAAAAGGGAGAAGGCGTAAGGGTCAGTCCTTTTCCCTCCAGTCCCGAATTGACCGCGCAGGACGACAGGCACACAACGGAAGAGAACAGACCCGAGCCGACGGAACCGGCAGTAGTAGGGATAGCTCAGGAGGCGAATCCCGCTCCCACAGATAATCCGTCGTCCTCGGCGAACAAGATTTCGGCAATCCGTGCAGTAGAAACGGAAGACACGATCGTTCTTAGTACGAGAACAGGGATAAGGGAAAATCAGAACCCTTGGCAAGAGAATCAGGTGATACTGGCCCTGCTCAAGGCGAATGAGCCATCAGCGGCATCACCGGACGAAGGCCCTTCACCACGATTAGAAGTAAAGAAGCCTCCGAGGGAGGACAAAGGGCTTACCTTGCGAGTCTTTACGACTGTCCGAATAGGTAACACCCCTAAAGTCCTTGCTTTAATCGATGGCGGTGCATCCCGAACAGTCATGGGAGACATTGGTTTGGTAATAGCCGATCGGTACGGGGCGACTCTACATAAGGAACCGAACCAAGCAGTCATGACTGCCGACGGTACTGTCAGACAGGTCCAGGCCACGTGTTATCTCCCCATTGAAATCGATCGTGTTTCACGAATGATGAAGATCCATACTGTCCCAAGCATGGGGAACAATTCTTCTTGGGTGTGGAATTCATCCATACATTCGGAATCGTGCACGTTGGGACCAAATGGGCTTGGTACATGGAGCACTACCCGGCAATGGTCCACCATTATACTTAGGAGAGTACCGAGCTGGATGTGGAGAGGAGGGACGAAAATCCGACAGCATTAGACCAGTGTTGCGGCCTCAGAGAAATAAAAGCTGAGGAGCGACAAGAACTGGACACGCTAGTTGCCGGGATAATTAAGCCCCCTCCTGCAAAATATGCAAGATGAGGTAAATAGGATGCTGGCGGAAGGAATAGTAGACCTGTTGAAAAGCGGACGGTCCACTCCCGTAGTAATGGCCCGGAAGGCCGACGGAATGTACAGATTTTGCGTGGAATACCGTAAGCTCAACAAGGTTGCTAAACAGGATGCGTATCCGTTGCCAAAAAAGGGTACCACCAAGTCGCGATGGCCGAAGATACTAGGGAGTACACAACGTTCAAAGTCCCTTGAATGGGGCTTTTTCAGTTCACAAAGATGCCCTTTGGACTGCCAGGAGCCCCTGCGTCATTCCAGCGACTGGTAGACTCCCTCATAGGGCCGGGCATGGAGCCTAACGTCTATGCGTACCTCGATAACATAGTCATCGTAAATGAGACGTTCAAAGGCCACATAAATAGATTACTCGAGTGATAGACCGCTTACAGGATGCCGGACTGACCATAAACCCAAAGAAATGCGAATTCGGGAGACTGACCGTACGTTATCTCGGATTCCTGGTTAATGACAAGGGTTTGAGGTCGATCCGGACAAGGTCGAGGCTCTTTTCTCCTACCGCGCCCCAAGAACAATAAAGCAACTGAGACGGTTCTTGGGAATGGCGTCGTGGTACCGTCATTTTATACTTGACTTCGCAACTGATGCGGAACCACTGAATCAACTGCTTAGAACGAACGTCCTCATGGGGCGCATGGTTGTACACCAGCCTTGGGCCGTAGTGGCCACCGACGTGATGGGTCCTTGGCTAAAAGCAGCATTGAGATTCGAATACCTGGTGATGTTCGAAGACCTACATACTCAATGGGTGGAATTGACGACCGGATTTGCTCGAGTCAGAAAACGGAACAGAATACGTCACCCAAGCATTTCAAGGGTTGACAGAGACTTACGGAATCCGACATTCTTTTACTCCAGTGTATCGCCCACTGGCGGACCCGTTGGAACGAGTGAATCGAATCCTCAAAACAATGGTCTCCGCATACGTAGCTCAAGACCACTGACAGGGGTCAGCCCGGCTTACTTGAATCTAGTTAGGGAACCAAAACCTTATAATAGCCTGCGTCGAAGTGTGGAAGAACCACCAGAATTGCCCCCGCCAGAACACAAGGAGTGTAGTCAAAGAATGGTTGAGCTGAAAGAGCTACAGGACCTAGTCTCCTTGCAACATGAAAATGCGTTCGATCACCAGAAGGTAAGCTACAAAAAAAAGACGGCGCCACGCCGTGTCTAAAGAGGGAGACAGGGTCATGCGCAAAGCTCAGGTAACATCCTCAGCCCAAACGATAACACAAATTTCGAAATGACCAAAAACCCAAAAATGGCGATAATTGTATATGAATAAAAAACGTTGAATGGTATTTATTTTACGATTTATTCACTATTTTCAGCTTATATTGAAAATTATGACTGAAATTAATACACTGAACAAAATTTAAGTAGCCTGATAAAGGGGGGGGG
>CAKNWT010296482.1:0-15227 GCA_932066315.1 Andricus coriarius | reverse complement strand
TTTTTTGCGACTTAAAGTTTTAATTTTTCAGTACTAAGGAGAGCCGTCCATGGAATTTCTGAATTTTGAAAAAAATGGTCTAAAAAAATTTGAAAAGGCTCTAACTTTTTGAATTGCTATCCAAATTAGCTGGTTAACGAACTCGAACTTTCTATTTGGCCCCTGAAACTGTGTGCCAAAGCACAATCTAATCCGATTATTCTTTCAAAAGTTATGCGATATACAGACGACAATGACGACAGACGGACAGACACCGAAGTAAAAACTCTTTTTTCTGACTCAGGGGGCCTCAAAACTTCGACATTTGATGGAATCCACGAAAGTCATTTTTCACGTAAATCCAATACCTTCTCATTATGATGAGAATGTAATAATTCATTATTTTTTGTGCGAACAAAATTGGAATTTTCGATTTTTTAAGAAAACTCAAAAAGTCGTCATGACAATCTTGTAGGGCCATCAAAAAGTAACGTTTTTCTTCTCTTGACTTTTTTTCATATCATGCTTTATTTGGCTTAAAATGTTAATTTGCGCTTTTTTGGGGGGACTTTGAAAATGCTATATCTCTGACAATTTTGCTTTCATCGGAAAAAGTCACTAGGCTAAATTGTATTAATTTTTAAGTGCTATGAATAGTCGTCCATGGGATTTCTCAATTTTGAAAAAAATGGTCTAAACAAATTTTGAAAATGCACTAACTTTTTGAATTGCTATCCAAAATAGCTGGTTAACGAACTTGATCTTTTTTTTGGTCCCTGAAGCTGTGTGCCAATGCGCAATCCAATCCGATCAGTCTTTCAAAAGTTATGCGATATACAGACGACGACGACGATGACGACGACGACGACGACAACGGCAACGACGACAGACGGACAGACACCGACGTAAAAACCATGTTTTCTGACTCAGGGGGCCTCAAAACGTCGACATTTGATGGAATCCACGAAAGTCATTTTTCACATAAAACCAATGCCTTCTCATTATGATGAGAATGTAATAATTCATTATTTGTTGTGCGAACAAAATTTGAATTTTCGATTTTTTAAGAAAATTCAAAAAGTCCACGTGATAATCTTGTAGGGCCATCAAAAAGTAACGTTTTTCTTTTCTTGAATTTTTTTCGTATCGTGCTTTATTTGGCTCAAAATGTTAATTTTCGCTTTTTGGGGGGGGATTTTGAAAATGCTATATCTCTGACAATTTTGCTTTCATCGAAGAATGTCATGAGGATAAATTGTATTAATTTTTGAGTACTATGAATAGCCGTCCATGGAATTTCTCAATTTTGAAAAAAATGGTCTACAAAAATTTTGAAAATCCTTTAACTTTTTGAATTGCTATCCAAAATAGCTGGTTAACGAACTTGATATTTCTTTTTGGTCCCTGAAACTGTGTGCCAAGGCGCAATCCAATCCGATCAGTCTTTCAAAAGTTATGCGATATACAGAAGACGACGACGACGACGACGACGACGACGACGACGACAGCGACAATGACAACGACGACAGACGGACAGACACCGAAGTAAAAACCATTTTTTCTGACTCAGGGGGCCTCAAAACGTCGAAATTTGATGAAATCCACGAAAGTCATTTTTCACATAAAACAAATACCTTCTCATTATGATGAGAATGTAAAAATGTGAACAAAACAACCATTTTTTTACATATCAATTGAAACTTTCATTACCGTATTGGTAAAAGCATCGAAAATCTGATTTTTTTGTTCTTTTTGGTGAAAATATCTATTTTTCTACTCAGAAGCCGTGTATAAATTACGTGAAAAAATTAATCACGTCACAATAATTAGTAATCAAAAAATTCCCTAATGGGACCTTATACCCTGTCTAATTTTCCCGTTACATTGACAATCAAAGAATTGCAGGAGCCCGCACTGTTGGAGAATATTCTTCTTTCTACGCGTAGGTTAATAAATATCAATTTTGTCGAATAAATACGTCCAAATTATTCAAATAATATTAAAATTTGAAACCCTCAAGTATATTGTACATCATATTTTACTGTAAAAGTGAGAGAAAAAAACGTATTTCTTGTTTATTAGTTCGTTATTTAATATTATAGGATTTTGTTTTTGTTATACTTTTCATATTTTTAAATCTTGTGTTAGAATCGCATTTTTTATTTATTTTTTTTAAATGTTTCAATGAAACAATTTCTGCACTTGAGCTCTCGAATTCTAACAAGGTAGATTTAGAATTCTTATGTCCTAAAATTATTTTTAAGAATAAAAATTAAAAACTAAAAAAAAGTTGTTTTCCTAATATTCAATAAGTGATTAAAACATAAATCATCACAACTAGTACAAATTTTATTGAAACTGTTTGAAATTGAGTACACATACAAAGTATACTTACCGAATGCCTGCAAAATAATAATAATAAGTTGAAAATTGCCTCATGCTTAATAATATCCAGTTGAAAATTAAGGCCGCTCGGTAACCACATTTTTCTACTTTCGAAGACAAAAAGTATCGAGGCAACTTCAGATTTGAAACAACTTCCGGAGAAAAAAATGTTCTATGTAGTTCAAAGAAACTGTCTAGAATGTTTCAAATAAATTCATTAAAAATTGACTGAAATATGTACTTTGCAAAATAGTACGCGAGTCGGGTGAGTTATTGAATCCGAGAGCTCAACTGTTACTGTACCTACAATAATGATAAAATGTTTTTTATTTATAAGTTTTTTTTTTGAAGTTGTACCTACATTATTCAGATTTTTTTCATAAGTGCAGAAAGATAAGTATGCGAGTAGAGAATGTATAAGTACAAAATCAAATAATGTAAAAAATGCCCACACATTTCATTATAATTCTAAGAACATATTTATTGTATGCGAAGGAGATCTGTACATTCTCATGTGTGTATTTAGTAATAAGTTCAAGTGTTTGTTATTGTTACAATTTAAAAGCAAATATTATTCAATAAATGCTCAAATATTGTAATAATAATGACTATTGTAATTAATCATTCTAAGAAAAGAATTATTTGTCTGATGGGCGAATCAAAAAATTTATGATGGGGACGTTCAAATCAAAATTCTTTTCTTTTTAAATTTTAACTTGAAATATTAAAACACAAAGTTTCAAAGTATTGAAAGAAAGTGAATAGCCAGAATATAGTTCGGAAAGACCATAGGCCTAGAGGGGTAGAGGGAACGGAAAGACCAGTCCAGGTATAAGGGTTTTAAATTTTTTTAGTTCGACTCATGTACACACCACACAGCTGCCCGTTGCATTGTCGCCACTATACCTATCTTCCCTCTACGCTTTCATCTGCCGTGGGACGGCACCTTAAGTTCCGTTTTTCGGCGAATTGCATTTTCGGTAAATTGTTTTTTCGTCAATTTGAATACCTACCCTCTCTTTCTATCTCTACACGTTAGAGAAAGAGATCCGTTCGATCTTCGACTTTCGACACGGTATCGGAGTCTACTGTGGTTTTATAATATCATGATCCAACAAACTATGGTCTCGCCACGCGCATCTAAAAAAAAGTGAACCAATCAAATGGCCCGTAGGAATTCTTACGGCGACCTCCATTTTCAGAGGACGTCAAGCGGGAAGCTTAAAGCATGTTCAACGCTGCATGTATTAATTGCAAAAAAAAACACGAAAACAGTCTTATAAATAATCGTATAAAGCTAAAATAAAAATCAGGAACCTATGACTTATATGTATAAAGAGTATAAAATGTAAAAGAGCTTGCTATTAAAGAATGTAAAGTGCTTCTTTGGAACATATTTGAAGAACTATAATCCCATACTATTCACACTATCGATTTTGGAAAGAACGAAGAGAGTTTAAAAATTGTCTTGTATTGTGCTTTTTATTACAGAAATCATTATAAATAATTCGTTCTAGCTGTGAACAGTCGGCTAAAGTAATGGTTTTATTATTTATATTATTACAAATTCTATTGAATAATTGATAATTAAAAATAAAATAATTATTTATGCATTAATAATTGCAAATAAAAGACTTAATTATTAACTAATTAACAATACAAGAATTAATTATAATAAATCAGTTATAATTATTATAATTAAAAGTTAACAATTATAATAATTAGTATTAATCATTGTTAAAGATGTTGTTGGCATAAAGTGTTGCAAGTTTAACTATAATTTTTATCATTGCATGTATTTTTTGTATGATATAATAATAGCAAACATAGGAAAAATATGAAGAATACAATACTAAATATCTTAATAATTAATTATTAAAAATAAAATATTGAATTAGCAATTAATAATTACAAATACAATAATTAATTATCATACATATATCAATGAAAATTAAAAATAATAATAATAATTAGTATTATTTACTATTAAAAATGTTGTTCACAGAAAGTGTTGCAAGTTTAACTATAATTTTTATCATTGAATGTACTTTTTGTATAATATAATAATAGCAAAGATAGTAAGAATATGAATAATACAATACTAAATATACTTTTATAATTAAAATTTGTTATAACTTTCATGATTTATTTAATGGTACTACTGTAATTCTCGCAGCCCTTTTTTAAATTTGCAGATATTTATGTCCGTGATCCAAGATAAATAGTTAACTATTTCATAAAAAATGAGAAATTGTAAATGAAATTTAATCCTTCAAAAAAAAAATACATACATAGTTACATAGTAATACATATTTATAAAAAATTTGGCTAAAGTTAATAATTAACGAGTAATTAACAATTGAAGATAACTAATCAGAAGGACGCGTTAGACGGTCGACAGTCCATGTGCCATCGACAAGAGTGTGTGCGTAAACAAGTTCAGGTCGTATAATATCCCCTTCGTTTGCTTTTCCAGTAGGTTGTGACTCTGGTGTAACTTCACACGTCAACGAGATACAAAAATTAAAAAATATATTTTCCACAATCAACCAAATTAGACAACATTCTCATGAATTCTGTAAAATTCCCTTGAATTTTGTAGAATTTTCTAGAACTCAGTAGCATTCTTTTCAGTTCGGCAGAACTCTTTTCAATTCAACAGGATTCTCTAACGTTCGGCAGTATTCTCTTGAGTTAAGCAGAATTCTCTTGAATTTAGTAGAATTCTCCTGAATTCAGTAGAATTTTCTTGAAATCAGCAGACTTCTTTGGACTTCCGCATTAATATTTCGTAAATTCAGTAACTCTAGAGAATTCTACTAAATTTAAGAAAATTATGTCCAAACGTAGGAGAATTCCATTGAATTGAAAAGAATTCTAAATAATTGGAAAGAATTCTACAGATTTCAAGATAATTATACAGATTTTAAGAGAATGCATATATAAAGAGAATTCTACTGTATTCACGAGATATTTATACAGAATTCCAGAGAATTATGATTAATTTAGGGGAATTCTGCCAAACTCTAGAGAATTCTCTTGAATTTGAAAGAATTTGGCTGATTTCAAGAATAATCTGCTGAAATCGAAAGAAAACAGGATAATTTCACTAAATTCATGAGAATTCTGCCAAACCTAGGAGAATTCTACTAAGTTTAGGAAAAATAAACAAAATTTAAGAAAATTGTACATATTTCAAGAGAATTCTGCCGAATTGAGTAGAATTATACATAATTCAAGAAATTTCTACGTAGTTGAAGAAAATTTTACTGAATTTACGAAATCTTTATGCGGAAGTACAAAGAATTCTGCTGATTTCAAGAAAATTCTACTGAATTAAGGAGACTTTGACTAAATTCAAGAGAATTTTGCTCAACTCACATGAGAATTCTGACGAACGTTAGAGAATTCTGCTGAATTGAAAAGAGTTCTGCCGAATTGAAAAGAATGCCACTGAATTCAAGAGAATGATACAAAATTCAAGAGTATTCCACTGAATTCAAAAGAATTTTCCTGAAATCAAAGAATTCTACAGAATTGGAGAGAATTTTGCTGATTTTAAGAAAATTCTGGTAAATTCAAGAGAATTCTTCAGAATTCAGGAGAATTCTACTGAGTTCTAGAAAATTCTACAAAATTCAAGGGAATTTTACAGAATTCATGAGAATGTTGTCTAATTTGGTTGATTGTGGAAATAGTACATTACGCAGCTAGAGACGAAAAGTGATGGATGCAAAACGAGCGTGAAGTTGGCTACGAAGGCGCGAGCGATCGTCGTCGAGTGTGTCGAGCGCGAAATGACAAACCCGAGGCCGAAGGCCGAGGGTTATGTCATCGCGCGAGACAAAGCTCAGCGACGAGAGATCGCGGCTGAGTTGTCAACTTTACGCTCATTTCATCCATCGATTGTCGTCTCGAGGTGCGTATACTATTTTTCTTAATAAAAACATCGAAAATGGCGGTTTTTGTGGTGCCATGCCCCCTACGAAAATGGCCAAATGCAGCTAGTGGGTACGAAAATGTAAACATGAGCCGAAAAGTATGGTTTTCGGCTCATGTAGGGGAAACCTCCCTACAGTGGATAATGCAACCTACAGTGGATAATCATTAATTAAAAATACTAATAATATGTAAAATAATTAATTTAATTTAAGTAATACTTAAGACACTATACGTGCTCTTAAATTCAAATTTAAATTAATTTTTTGTCTCTTATTTGTGTTCTTAATTAACAATTATCCACTGTAGGCTGCATTATCCACTGTAGGGATGTTTCCCCTATACATTTTCGTACCCACTAGCTGAATTTGGCCATTTTCGTAGGGGGCGTGGCACCACGAAAACCGACATTTTCGATGTTTGTATTAAGAAAATATATTTTTTGATTTTTGTATCTCGTTGACGTGTGAAGTTACACCAGAGAGTCACAAGATACTGGAAAAGCAAACGAAGGGGATATTATACGAACTGAACTTGTTTACGCACACACTCTTGTCGATGACACATGAACTGTCGAAAGTCTAACGCATGCCTATGATTGGTTAATCTTCTATTGTTAATTGCTCGTTAATTATTAACTTTAGCAAACATTTTTATAATTATTTTTGACGCCATTTTTTTTGTTACAATTCAAAAATACAAAAATGGTTTTTGAGTACTGAGACACCCTGTATATCTTCATTATAATGATAGGTTAACAATTAAAGGACTCAACTCCAAATACACCTCCAGATATTTTTGATTGAAAAAAAATCATGAGTGATGTTGAAACAATATAAAATAGAAAAAAATATCTCCAACTCCTCAACGAGAATTCAACTATCCGATGAAAATACTTGAAAAAAATCGTAGACAATCGCAAAAAAATTGGAAAGCCCGTGGGGTCGCAGTGACCCCAAGTGTCCTTTAGGGATTAATAGTTTCAAATTTACAATTTCTATTAAATGTAAAACTCTATATCTTCAATAATTAAAAAATTCTTAATATCTACTTTTAAGTATTTAAGTTTGAGAAACGCTGTGCTACAACATGACGCGAAATTATTTCAATTGTAGTTCGGAAAGCGTCTCTGCGTTGTCATGGTAGCCAATATGGAGGTCGTCGTACGAGACGCGGCTTGAACGTATTTCGTACCGCGAAGTGGCGGGGCCATAGTTTGTTGGATCATGTTATAATATAAAGCAAGCCACACACATTTGCACAACGAATAAGCAGAAGGCACAACACACAGTGTTGCCGTTTACAGTACAATTGTACTCAAAAAGTACATTTGGTGAAATTTGAGTACGTAAGTACCACAATCACAATTAAAATATTCTGTGCTCTATGTTTTCAACTACATTTGAGTACAAATGCTGAATTTGTGTCTTTAATATTTTATTCTTGAATACGTTTGGAATTGGCGCGTTGGGCATTGCGCCTAATGTACCACTGCGATTGGCCGATGCCGTCAAGTACTTTCCGCAGCTAATGACAAATCAAAATTCTGCATTGTGCTTGCTTTAACCGTAGAAGGAAGCTTTGACGAGTGTGGAAGGTATGGAGAAAATTGCTGTCTCCTTCACTCTCGTGATTCAAGACTTCAGAAATGCGCAGTGGGACTCCGGGGCCGTGTCGAAAGTCGAAAATTGAACGGTCCTATTTTATAACGTACAGAGATAGAAAGAGAAGTCCGTCTTCGAAACGGTCCGGAGTCCCTAGATCAGATTTGTAATTTGTTTTCTATTTTTATTGAATCAGTTCGGTTTCTACTGCAACCCATGATTCGACAGTTTGATTCGATTAGAATTGTACCATTTTTTCATTAAAAAAAGAATGTTCGAAGTAAATAAACAATAAGAATTAGCCTTTTTTAAATTTATTAATTTGAATATCGCGCCAAAATGTGATAGTATGCGGCGCTGCCGCAACGCACCAATTAAAGTACAATTTCAGAATTCTGAGTACACTTTCCGAGTACAAACGAAATTTTCATTGTGGCAACACTGACAACACATAAGAGAACACGCTTCAACGCACACGGATCCGCATATTGTGACGGAATGCAATTCTCGTTTTGGGTATTTTTATAGTCTATGGCGAGAAGTTGACACCAACTATATAGGAAAGATAGGGACCTACATTATCATAAAAATAACCGAGAATGAGCGGGAAATTTGAATATCTGATAAATTTCAGATTTAAATTTGAAACAAAACTTTAAAATTTCTAGAACTCTAGGAAAGTCACTCGAATGGGAATTCTGGGAAAAAACACGGTAATAAATAATTAGGTCCTCAGGAAAGTCACTCATTAGGAATTTTAGGAGAAAAATAAAGTAATAAATTAAGGTATCCGGAAGAGCGTGGGAAGTATAAGCGAAGGCAGCTTGGCTACAAACAGGGGTACACGATTATCTGTCAAAGGTTTTATATTTAGCTGGTGTCATTCTACATGGTTCTCGAATCTTCCCGAGAGGAATTAAAAGCTAAAATAGCAGATTTAGAGGCATAACCAGGAAATGTGGGACTGACTCATTCAATGATTGACGTCGGTTTGCGTGGGTGCCCTGAAAACTGAGGGGCTGACTTGAGTATTGATTAGGGTTATTTTATGCGTAGGTGTTACTTGAAAGACAACTTTAAAAGGGAGAATATTCTAGGCGAATTCCTGCGTGTTTATTGCAGCTAAAATTTGATGACTTTCAAAGGGGAGAACATTCTGGACGAATTCTTATGTATTTGCGATGGTAAAATCCATGACTCAGGGACCGTGGTCCCATTTCGATCAATAAAATCTTGTGGGAGTAGGAAGGTTATAAAAGGGGACGAAACTGACGCCGAGGGCAGATTCGTCTTGAGCTCAAGCCTGAAATTATCCGTTCGGTTTTGCCTTTGCGGAAATCTTTTGTGAAAATTATAATTTATTGCGAGCGTTTTGAATTCAAACTGAGAATTATCCCTTAATATTAAATAACTTCCTTTTAATTGTGAGAGTGCGTTACTTAATTAATTGTGATATTAAAACTAATAATTTTGCTACAAATTTTAGTGTTTAATTTGTTAATAGAATCCTTTTATATCCCAGTTTCCAGAATAACGTTTCAACGTTTTTAGCAGCTACGAACAGAAATGAAATCTTGATTTTCAAAAGAATATAAAATTTAAATTTAAATTTGGCGGCGTTCAAGGAAATTCAACATCTCTACAGCAGAGGGCCAAGACATGCCCAGGACGTAACATATTTCTGGTGACAGCGGTGGGATAGCTGCACCTGGAATTGGGATAAAAAAATAATAAAGTAAAATAAATATTTTGAATATTTTGAGTGAAAATTAAAATGTTAATTAAACGATAAACAGTGGAAGTGTTGTCAAATGGTCACGCCTCTAGAAGTGAAGTATAAGGAATAATGAAATTTAGAGAATAGGAAATTTTTTGAGTTACTCAACAATGATAATCTGGATCCGGTTTTGGGACTCCCAAAGTAGAATTGTAATCGTTGTGCTATTTTGGATTAAAATCTCAATTTGCGGTAATTTTTTGGTGATTACCTGTAGAGGATTCTGGGCTGAATCCATGGACTTTTAAAGAAAATTTTTGATAATTTGGGGTCGCTGAGTGGTGGATCGAGTAGCTCCTCAGTACGACTCTACAATTTCAAAAATAAAAATCCAGTTCGTCATAATGGCAAATTTTATTTTGGAACTGAAGGATCCTTGCGGAGGGTTTTTGACTGCTGCGGTTTCCCTCTGTCAAGAAAAGGATCAAGGTGGATAACGAGAGTCTGCAGCAGACATATACTTCTCCGTTACCACTAGGTCGAATAAAACCGAAGAACAATTAATTTTATTGGCCAAAATTTTGTCAAATAAGAAGACAAGATATTGAGGACCTCATATCACGAATATCGGAAGGAAGGGTCAACGTAATTGAACACCTTGAAAGGGATCTACCTAAGGACCAATACAAGGACATCGATTCAGCAGCCCGGTAAGAAGGCTTGAATAAAATAGAATAAAAAATTTAATATTTCAGCGTGAAAGTAGAGATAATCCTATTATTTTTAATACCTGATTTTCCCTTCAGGCTTCAATGTTCAAGAAAGTAATAAGTGGCTCAGAAATGTAATTCCCGTCTATTCACATAGTGTTACTGACTCTCCTTCCTATTCCAAAAAGAAGGTTAGATGTGAAGCGTGTTCAATTCAGTTTAATTCATTCGTGAAATGTGTACATTGAATTTTCTGAATAACCGCTTTTTGAATTCAAGTCAGGGAGCGTCTATTACAGTGAATTCAAGTTTACATTGCGGAGAGATGTTGTGACTTCAATTCAAGAAATCTGAATTGATTTGATATGAAACGTACTACCCTTAATTCCAAATGGTATAAATGAATTGAATGAAATAGGATTTGTGATACCGAGATACCAAAAAGAATTTATGTATTCTGAAAACATTAGTTAACTTTAATAATTAATTAAATAATTATTTAATAAGTTCTTCTAACTAATTAATTCATTCATTAATTTTTGAAATTTACCTTGTCCTTTTACTGCTTTTGGTACGAGATAGGTAGAAAATTACATTTTTCAAACTGTATTGAAACGTACAGCAGTTGCTTCTTTCTAATTACTGTTTCTGGTTTAAGAGAAAGAAGTGAAAATCAGGTATTAACATAAATTTAAATTTTCAATCCTATTTTATTCAAGTCTTCTTACCGGGAGGCTGGAGCCTTGCTATCACCACACCTGGAAAGGAAAATCTACCAAGGACAAGATCAAGGACAACAATCCAGCAGGCTGGAGCCCTGTTACGACAAGGATTGAATAGTCCTGGAAGAACAACAACCTGAAAAGGAAATTAATGTTGGATTACATCTGCAAATTGTCAATAAAAAGGTAGGTCACGCACTCAAATTTTGAACTCTCACATATTTTGCGATTTTTCATTCCCGTTTAAGTTAGAAAATACAATTTTACCACGTTCGAATTGGGCGATATCAAAGTTTGCGAATTTTAAATTGAAATAAGTTAGCTAGATTGTAAAATGAGTGACTCGTCGGAATCAGCGATTTCAAGGGGAATAACACCGGGACAGGATAATAATCCTGAAGACGCGGAAATTCTAAGAAATGATAATGGTGAACAATTAGGGGGTGGAGGTGGTGGCCCAGCGGGAACACAATCTCCACCGACACAAAGGGAAACTTCGCGCTCGTCAGAGGCTTATGGAGGTGAAGAAATATTGTATAGAAGTCCTGATCAAGGGGAACATGTTAAAAATTCCGATCATGATTTAGAAGTACCAAATAAAAATAATTTTGCTACTCAAAGGAAAATTACCGAAGCTTTAAAATTAGCTCGCGACATAATTCCTGAATTTACCGGCGAAAATATGACCGTGGCAATGTTTATAGAGCATTGCAGAGCCGCTGCTATAGGGTTGGAGGGTCACCAACTAAATTATCTTGTAATGCTGATCCGCACTAAAATAACGGGAAGGGCTAGGAGATACATTCAAGATAGAGTCGGAATAGATTTCGAAAATTTGACGCAGGTGTTAGAAACTCAGTTTTCACCCAAATTAGATACAAGTCAATTAATGCAAGAATTGGCTACAATTACGCGTGGAAAAAACGAAGAAATAGCTGAATATGGTACCAGAGTTAATAAAATTTTAAATAAAATCATTACGCAAGTTATGAAAAAGTTACCGGGTGAAAAGGGATTTGAAAGATGTCAGGAATATAAAGAAAATGCCATTAAAAATTTTATGAGGGGTCTGGATCGTGCTACCTTGTCATTTATTAAAAATAGAAATCCTGAAACTTTGCATGCAGCCATTGAAATTGCTACGGAGGCCGATTTGGAAAATAAAAGTTGGGACAGAACCCATAATAGATTTGAAGGTTCTTCTTTTAAAAACAATCCTGAAAATCGTGAAAATAAATTTAAATTTGTTAATCAAAAACGCGTGGCTCATATTATTAGCGACACAGAGACACCTGGCCCATCGCGGGGTCGATCGCTCTCATCTATAAGATGCTTTAGTTGCGACGAATTGGGGCATTTTAGGCGTGAGTGTCCCATGAATTCACAGGAAAATAATTCAACCCCTAATAAGAAATCTAAATCATATTGCACCTATTGCCACTATACCAATCATATTATTGCGCAATGTAAATTAAAACAACGCCATGAAGAAGAGCGTAATAATAGATCTCAGTCCGCACAGAATTTTTTAAACTTCCAATTGAGGCGTCAAAGCGGTGCGACGACGACCTCAAAACGAACTCAGCACCAAGACAAAAAAATCTCCAAGTCAGAGACCCCCGACTCTAAAAAACAAACCCAGTAATTACAGTCGAAAATATAAGTTTTTATAAGGGAATTATATTATTTCTGACTGATACAGGATGCGATTCGAATTTAATTAAAAAACATAACGTAGATTCAAGAACGTGGATGAATAAAAATAAAAGATATTACTTAATCGGAATTGGTTCAGAGGTAATTCAAACTTTGGGAGAATTTAAAACAATAATAAAAGGCACAGAATCAAATTTTCAGGTTGTTCCTGATGACTTTCCTATTAATCAGGGTGGAATTTTAGGAATGTCATTTTTGGAAAATCATAAGGCTAAATTAATAATTGGTGAATTCGAGATAGATTTGGGAGGCTCAGAATTGCCTGAAATTTCCTATTCCGCAATTAAAATCCCAGCTAGAATTAAATATTGGTGAAAATACCCGTTAAAGATACACATTTCATTGAGGGATACATTCGAAGAGTTAACGCGGGCCCTGGGATTTTTATCGGGGAGCCTCTAGTGACTAAGGTCGGGGACTGCGTTAAGTGCTACGCGATCAATAGCACGGCAAGCGATGTGTCACTGACCCTGCCTCATATGGAACTGGAGGAGTGTACAGTGGTATCGGTTGGGGGGCGAGACGGCGAGTCTACTACTGGTGCGAATAGCGGGGAGAAAGAAAAGGCCAAAAGGTTCGCTGAACTTTTAAAATTAATTGACTTGGAAAATTTAAACGAAGAAGAAAAACGAAATTTAATGGAATTGTTTGGGGATTACTTGGATTTATTTCATTTACCTGGGGATAAATTAGGAGCAACCACGCTTGTAAGACACAAAATAATTACTACTGATAGTCAACCTTTTAATGTAAAGCAGTATCGTTACCCTGAAATTCATAAAGAGGAAATTCGTAAGCAGGTTGCTAACCTACTTACAGATGGGGTCGTACAACCGTCAGATTCCCCTTATAACTCTCCTCTTTGGATTGCTCCAAAGAAGAGTGATCCGGGAGCACCCAAAAAATGGCGAATGGTTATTGATTATAGACAATTAAATGAAAAAACAGTAACTGACGCATATCCTCTTCCCAACATTAGCGACATTCTTGACCAATTGGGGGGCGCTAAATATTTTTCAGTCTTGGATCTTGCCTCGGGATTTCATCAGATCCTTATGGATCCTGATTCAAGAGAAAAAACCGCTTTTTCAACCCCTTATGCTCATTTAGAATATACTCGAATGCCATTTGGTTTGAAAAATGCCCCAGCCACTTTTCAGAGGTTGATGGATCGTGTCTTGACCGGGTTACAGGGAATAGAACTCTTCGTTTATATGGATGATATTATCATTTATCCAAGTTCCCTGGAAGACCATGCACGGAAGTTGAAATCACTTTTAGGACGTTTAAAAACAGCTGGCTTAGTATTACAACCGGAAAAATGTAAATTTTTAAAGAAAGAAATAACGTATTTGGGTCATATCATTACGCAAAGTGGGGTGAAGCCAGACCCCAGGAAAATAGAATCAGTTAAACATTTTCCGATTCCCAAACGTAAAAAGAATATTAAGCAATTTTTGGGATTAATAGGGTATTACCGGCGATTCATTCCAAATTTTGCTAAAGAGGCAAAACCATTGACTGCAATATTGAAGAAAGATGTTCCTTTTCATTGGACTGATTTGCAACAAAAAGCATTTGAAATTTTAAGAGATAAAATTTGTTCAGAACCGTTATTACAGTATCCGGATTTTCCAAGACCGTTTTTACTCACTACTGATGCATCCAATTATGCATTGGGAGCGGTATTAAGTCAAGGAGAAATTAATAAAGATTTACCTATATCTTTTGGATCTAGAACCTTAAATGATGCAGAAATAAATTATAGTACAACTGAAAAGGAGCTTCTTGCTATAGTCTGTGCCGTTAGATATTTTCGCCCTTATTTATACGGACGCAAATTTGTTCTTATCACAGATCACAGACCTTTAGTTTGGTTGCATGGATTGAAGAATCCAGTATCTAGATTGGCTAGATGGAAAATTAAGCTTAGCGAGTATGATTATGAAATTCAATATAAACCTGGAAAAATAATTGTGGAACATGTAGCTCGACCCGGATCCGTGAGTGCACCACGGGGGAATAGGTTTTGGATGATGATAAATGGGTTCAAGATGGACAAACTGATGAAATTAATGAACTGATTGAAAATGTTTTTATAGTAGGTGAAATCCTTGATTCTGTAAATCCCGGAAAAGAATCAGATATTCCTGATTCAGAAAAGAACTGCAGTGATCATAGTGATTATGATACTGCAGAAGATGAAGAAACAGCGATAGTACAGGCCCCCTCGGGTACAGCGATCCGTACGACCAAGTTTCCGATCGCTGCCGGGTGTCGGGATAGGGACCCCCAAGCGGCGCACTACCATAGGACCATCCCTATGCTACAAGCTGAGGGGGAAGGGCACTCGAATCCCGGATTTGATAGGGAAGTTAAGAATTCTGCCTTAAAAAATGATCGTCTTGGTAAAGAGACAAGTCTGGGGAGTGGAGGTAATCCCGTGGATGCATGC
>CAKNWT010296461.1:0-17724 GCA_932066315.1 Andricus coriarius | reverse complement strand
TTGTTCCTGCGTTAAACGGTTCTCAAGATAATCACAAAAGTCAACATAAAAAACGTAAAAAGAACAGTTTTTTTAGCACTCGTTGGACTTAAAGATGAAAAGTTCGTCGAAATCATGTATCGCTTTTGAATAAAATATATGTATCCACTTATAGCGCAATTTATATTTCAAACAAAAAAGTGGACCCAGAAAATCTCAAAAACCTGATGATTTGTAGACAAAAAATTGAGATCGGATTTAAATTCAACAGGAAAAACTACTACGGAAACAACACGTCCCACTTGATCGATCACATTTTTTTATCAATATTTTTAAATAGATATCTGCATTTTTTTCTTCGATTGAAAAATAGAGAACCTGTAGAAAAGATCGTATGATGTTTGCTTTCAAACCCTTGGGAGGTTCGTTCGTCATCTTTACTCCATTTTGTAAAACACTAACGGGAAAATGTTCTGCAGGGTAACTAGTTAGCCAGAGTCGAAAGTCTGGATGAACCGTTTCTGGAGTGAAGTTTTCGCAAATCTGAAAGCAATTAAATCAATTACCACATTTGCATACTCTAATCTTCCACAAATTGAATACCTTCTCTACCTTCTCTAAAGTTCCCATCCAACTTTTAGCTAAATGACAATTTTGCAAAACAACCCATGTTCCATTCTTCATTCCCTCATCGATGATCCTTTCAGCGATTGGACCTTGGCCTTGACCCAAGGACAACGAGAACAGCCTATTAGCACCAAATCCTTGATCATCAGCAAACTTCAATAAAATAGCAGTTGGATCAGCGCCAGGGGTGAGAACAAAAATGAGAGGAATGCTGCAGAAGGAGTCAGCATACGAAGCAGCCAAATCGAAGGGTGGTGATTCAATAAATTGCTTTCCCATTTCAGCTATAAATTACGATCCATCATTAAAATAGTAAAAAAGGCAGTACGTCTTCAGCATTCCCTCTTTTATATTTATCCCCTTAATTCCCAAGGCTCTATTCTTTCCCCGTATAATCCGGAAGGCGAAAAAGTTGACGTGAAAAGATGGGACCTCTTACATCTTCTTGCTAGGCACAATCACACTCAATCTCCTGTGTGACTAATGACCTTGCCTTTCCGGGGATTCAGCAATTAATTATAAGTTTGAAAAAGACCAGATAATGAGAAAACCAGTGCAATGCACTTTTGCAGGGCTGCCACAGACTAATGTACTTGAAGAAAATGGAAAAAGTGACTAATTTAGGCTAAAAAGTGACTAATTTACGCTAAAAAGTTACTGATTTACGCTAAAAAGTTACTAAAGGTGACTAGTGTTCACACAAAAAGAGGTTTGCATTGTCAGTACTCAAAAATTGCAATCCTATTGAAAATTTAATATATCGGCTTGAGAATAAATTCTTTTAAATAAAATTATTATTGGCAACGTATTGAGTTCAACATGAAACGCTTTAAATTCCTAACCTTTTAAGTAAAAATATTGCAATTTAAACAAAATAGATTAATTTTGAATCAAAAACATGAGCTTTTAACTAAGAAGATTAATTTCCTACTACAAACATGAATTTTCTACAAAATACATAATTTTTTTAACCAAATAGTTGAACTTTCTACTAGAAAAGATAAATTTATAATTAAAAAGACGAATTTAAAACTAAGAAGATTAATTTTCTACTAAAAACATGAATTTTCGGCAAAATGCATGAATTCTCAACCAAGTAATTGAATTTTCTACTAAAAAAGGATCAATTTTGGACAAAAAATGGAATACTTAAATTTTCAGTCAAAACCATTAATTAAAAAGAAAGAATTAAAAAAATAGTTAAATTTTCAAACAAAGAGATAAGTTTTCAACTAAAATTATGAATGTTTACCTGAAAAAAAAAATAATTTTTGACAAAGTAGTTAAACTTCTAGCCAAGCAATACAATTTTTAACCACAACAGATGAATTCTCGACGAAAAATGTAAGAGTTAATATTTCAATCAAAAAAGACGAATATTCAACAAAACATTTGAATCCTCAACCAAAACAGATGACTAATTTTCAACCAAAAAGATGCATTTTTAACCAAAAAAGATTAAATTTCTACAAAAATAAATGAATTTTCAATAAAATAGATGAATTTTTAACCAAAAACATTAGTTTTTAACCAAGAAGATAAATTTTCTACCAAAAAAGACAAATTTTCAGCAGGATGGATGAATTTCCAACCAAACAGTTGAAGTTGCTACCATAAAAATACAATAATTCAATTTTCAACCAAAGAGATAAATTTCCTGATAAAATGATGAATCTTCAAAAAAAAAAATTATTTTTCAAAAAAATAGTTCAATTGTCAAACAAAACAGATTATAATTTTCAACCCATCTGTTGCATTTTTAAAAGAAAAATATTGAATTGTCTACCAAAAATGACCAATTTTCAGCAGGATACATGGATTTTCAACCAAATATTTGAAGTTTCTACTATAAAAATATAATAATTCAATTTTTAACCAAAGAAATAAATTTCCTTCTAAAATAATGAATCTTCAACAACAAAATTATTTTTTAACAAAACAGTTCAATCCTTAAATAAAACAAATTGTAATTTTCAAACCATCAGTGGCATTTTTAAACGAAAAATAAAAAATTTTTACCATAAAAGATATAAATTGTCACTAAAAAAGATGTATTTTCAAACAAGAATGGAAGAGTTAAATAGTTAAATAGTTAAAAAAAAGTTAAATTTTCAGACAAAAAGATCAATTTTTAACTAAAATAATGAATCTTTAGCTAAAAAAATAGCTTGTAACAAAGTAGTTGAAAAAGATCAATTTTTAATAAAATATGTGAATTTTTAACAAAAAATATTAATTTATAACCAACAAGATACATTTTCTGCCAAAAAAGACGAATTTTCAACATAATGCATGAATTTTTAACCAAATAGTTGAAGTTTCTACTAAAGAAGATAATAGTTCAATTTTCAACCAAAGAGATAAACTTCCAACTAAAATGAGGAGTCTTCAACAACAAAATTATTTGTTAACAAAATAGTTCAATTTTTAAACAGAAAAAGTTATTAATTATGAACTAAACAGTTGCATTTTTAAATAAAAAAATGGAATTATTACCTGATAAGAGATACATTTTCAATAAAAAAGTTAATTTTTGACCAAGAGAGCTACATTTTTAATTAAAAGAGTTGAATTTTAAACCAAAAAAGATTAATTTTGTACCAAAAGAGATAAATTTTCATCAAAGGAGTTGAGTTATTAAGCTAAAAAGTCAAATGTTTTCGAAAAAATATTACTTTCAATCCCGAAAAGATGAATTTTCAACATAATAAATCATTTTTAACCATATAGTTGCAATTTTAACCAAAAAAGATTAATTTTCTACCAAAAAAGATGAATGTTTAACAAAAAAGTAGAATTTTTAAGCTAAAAAGTGAAATGTTTCAGAAAAAATGTTACTTTTAATGCCAAAAAGATCAATTTTCAACAAAAAAGTTCATTTTCGACCAAGAAAGATGAATTATCAACCAAATAGCTGAATTTTCAACGAAAGAAAAAATTATTTGCAACCAGACAGTTACATTTAGAATCAAATAGTTGTATTTTGAAGCAAAAGAGAAGAATTTTCAACAAAAAGTTGAATTTTCAATCAAATGGTCGAAATTTCGAACAAAAAAGATTAAACTGCAGCCAACAACAGTTGCATTTTCTACCAAAATAGTTACATTTTTAACACGAAAAGACGAATTTTCAAACAAAAAGGATGAATTTTTAACAAAATTATTGAACTTTCAACAAAATAATGAACTTTCCGAATAATAAAATTTAAAGCAAAAAATGATGAATTCTCTACCAAAAATATATTTGTAGACTTTGCAACCAAAAAGAATTAACTTTCTACTAAAAATAGTTGGATTTTCTTATTGGGTTCTATTACTTCAGACACCTTCGTAAAAATAGTTTTTTCTGACTCAAAGCGTGGAGATTTGATAAAAACCGCCTAAGTCAAATTTTACATAAAACCAATACCTTCTTATTGGGATGAGTATGTAACAAGAAAAGGGGAAGTTTCTTGAAAATAGCGGAAAAAAGAGAAATTTAAAAAAAAGGGAAAAGAGGAGAATAAGGAAAAGATTGTGAAGTTTGAAATTTAATAGCATGTTTATACCATGGGTTACTATAATCTAAAATAAGATGGATTAAAGCGGCCTTTTCCTTCAAAAAACTAACAAAATTGACTTTTTCTTAGTAAAGTCATTTCCAAAAAAGTTCCTTATAAGTGACTTTGTGGCAGCCCTCACTTTTGTCATTGAATGGAAACAAAACTGATTGAAACAGGGGCTTCTTTCGGTATCAGAGAAATAGAAAAAAATCTATTTTTACCTTCTACGAAGATTTGAACTGCAGATACTACTTTATCAGGCCGCATGCACCGGATAATAAGTATCTTTTCAAATAAGCTTATTGTATTAAATGGTGTCGGGAAAGTCAAAGTCTGAGGCTCCTTATGGTCAAAGATGGACCTCCATCCATTAATATTTCGAGTGAAAGCTTCTTTGACTTTCTGCAAATTAAATACAACTAAGGGAATCATTTCTCGAAAAAAGAAGAAAAATTTATTAGTATTAAATATTCCTGATTATTTCTTAAAGAGATTTTTTTAAATTTAAGAACTAGAAAGAACATTTATTGAAAATTGAATATTCTATTTTGTTGAACCCTCACGAAACGGAACAACTGGGCAATAATTACTGGACTAATTATTCGTAAAATTATTGGGATAATCACAGGCCCGAATGATTTTACCTGTAATATTACCAATAATTTTCCCAATAATAACGCTAATAATTATTTTCCTGTAATACAATTTCGTAAGGGATATTATTAATAATTTAACTATTAGGAAATCATTAAAAATACTATCTAGAATCAATATCCAGCAGTTTAGATGATTTAAAAGAAAAATGTATTATTTTATAAACAAGGTAATGAGTAACGGGCTACAATTTTTTTAAAGCCCAGAAAAATTGTTGATGTGATTTAAACTTCAATGCGATTAAATTTACTTAAGGTTCTTCATTATACATATGAGGTTGCGATCACTTGCATTCACTTGCAATCATTATTAATTACAAATTCTAAATGATTTGTTCAATTCCCATGAACCCGTCAAAATTTGAGACTTTTTTTTATACTAATTTTCAACAAACCGTAAATCCTGGAATGTCATTAAGACGACATAACTCGTCCCAAGCCTTAGCTGGAAGCCACTCGGTAGGATTAGGATGAGGGTTCTCCAAACCGACACCACCAGTCAAAAAGAACATCCACTGAACCATGGACATTTTCCCTTGCTTGTTGAGCAAATTTACAGTCAAAAGGAGGGAGAAGAGCAACTTGTCCTTCTCAAAGAGAGAACGACATATGTTTACGAACAAGGAGTACGTGAAGGATTTTGTCAGATCCTTTAGTCGTTGCTCTATACTTTCCACCGTTGGTGTGTTATCAATCGTACTCTTGAAAAGATTCACGAACCATACTAGAGAGTATTGGTACATCGGATCGATATTTGCCAAAACGGCTGTAATAAAATATAAAAAAGTAATCATCATAAAATCCTAAACTCCAACTCTTTTCACACAAAGAAATAATATTAGTTCCAGCCTACCGATTGTGAAAAAAAGAACTGTACTATATACAGCAATAGGTGTATATTGAAGTCTTGCTGCATCGATCGACTTCTCCGTTACTTCCGCGGCAGTTTGTTTAGCTTCAATTTCATTCGAGAGGGCTTTCGATGAGCTTAAAATGGAAACTGCTGTTTGATCTTCCAAGATATTCTCATCAGACGCTGATAAGACCTCCAGAATTTTATCCTCGATCTCCTTTAGCATTCTTAAATAAAAATTATAATTAATTATAATCGCGAATTTTTGTACTCCAAGATCTTCCAATGATACTTGCTTTTTATTTTGTGCTCCTTGAATAATCAGTTGATTTTTTTCAGCCTCGAGGTCAGGTCTTTCCTTCGCGACAACAATTCCCAGGAGCTGATCTTCCAAACCAACTGGTGTAATCATGAAATTTAGGAGGGCCACCTTGACTGCAATCTCTGGTAAATAATGAGGGTTTCGTAGCTTTGTTGTAATGTAAAGTCTGAAGAAATTAAAATCCACTTACTGATTTTCAAACTAAAATTAAATTTTTTTATTTTTATATGAACTACATACCTGAATTTATCATTATACTCAACAATGGAGTCACCTAGCTTAATGCATACAGCTCCACTCGCCTTGAAAGTCTGCTTCAGCAAAAGTGGTTCAAGAGCTGCATCCAATTCTGAACCAACATTTTCAAGAAGAACAGGTTGGCCAAATTGAACAGCATTTTCCAAAATCCGCATATAATCTGACTGTGTGAGTCTGATCACATGAATATTCGAAGCCTTTTCCATATTCTTGACCCACTTGTTAGCCTGTCCCTGCGGATCAATCATCAGCGGCCATCGTCTTGAATTACTAACAATGATGCCATTGTCAATCGAAAACAAATCACAGGGTAGTCCAAAAATATTCCAAGATCGTATCAACACAGGATTGCCTAGAATTTGAGTCAGTTGATAATCCTGAGTGCAATAAACATCCAAATTGGTACACATTGAGATCCAGTTTTCAATCTGCTTCTGTCTATAGGGCATCGTGAAGACCCCGAGATATGCCACAATACCGGACCCGATTAGAATATCACCTGTGAGTTTATAATAACGTTTTCCCAAAGACTTTGCGGTTTCTGACCATCTATTATATTCTCCACCTAAACCTCCAATAAGTTCTTCTGCTCTTCTCAGTTTTTGTTCGCACTCGTTCACTTCGTCAATCATCGTTTGATAATCTCGTTTACGTTGTGCCAATATATCTTCAAGGATGGCTAAACGATCCTGAACTTCTTTCAACTGAGCTCTCTTCACTTCCAGTTGAGCCATGGCTTCGTCATAAACAGCTTCAGCTTTCGCTAATGCAACTTTCTTAGGTGCAACAACTCTAGCAACCTTCTCATATTCCGAAATTGCAATAACCCAACGACAGAGACCTTCACAAGCAGTTGAAGCATTTCTGATCTTGTCTGGATCGAAATTCGGATTTGTTAGTATCGAAGTTCTAATCTTAGTGATGATCCTTTCGAGTATGTTATCCTTGTCGTAATTCAATAACGCATCTAGGAAATGCAAATCACCGAGAATTCGCAGCGAGGGTTTCCAATAGTCCTCAACCATTCTCCCATCGTCTCCAGGAACTCGATCTGGTTTCACATCCTGGAAATGCAAATTGTGTTACGAAATATTCTTTAATCAATGTTTTTATAAACATCTTTTCTTACCTTCAAGATGCAAATCGCCTCCATGACTAATTTAACCCCAGCTGGAGGATTCTTCATAGTCTTGACAATTTGAATATCTTGTGGAGTCAAAGTGTTTAGCGCTGCATTCGCTGCATTCAGAATTGGCATGACTTCTTTCAAGTCAGCATCGCATTCAGTTCGAATTTCCTCTGCCTCTCCAGCTACCACCTATAATATTAAATAATTATTATTAATTAAAAGAATCCAATCTTTTCGTCAGTATACATCTATAAATACGCTTATAAATACCATTGCCGCCTCTTCGTCTTTCTTCACAACTTGCTCAATCGCAGCAACTTCAGCATTCTCCTTCTCAACACTTTCTAGCATTTTCTCGACATCTTTCGCAGCTTCAATTAACTTTGGCTGCAAAGCAACCAGAGTCCCCTGCATTTTCTCAACTTGTTTATGAGTATTATCCAACTTTCCAAGTCCAGCCACATACCTCCTCTTTCCCTCGAGCACTTCCCTTCTCTTCTTCTCCAGAAGATCCTTGAACGTATTGATCAATTCGAGATAGGAAGTTGGAGTCACATAACTATACCTCTTTGCTCGAAGGAGGAATTCCTTTGAAAGATCTTGAGTTGATACATGAAATGCTTGGCACATTTCGATACAGGCATTCCTTTCAATCTCAGGCAATTTGATCTCTCCGAGAAATTTGGTAGCCACAGCCAGTAGAGCATCTTCAGGCCAGGGTTGAAGCCAATCAATTGTACAGCAGTTAACTAGAGCCGGGAATTTCCTTATTCGGATGCGAAAATTGTCTCCTATCGGTGACATAGCCACAACAATATGAAGTTGTTCTTTTACGACTTGGATGAAGAAGTTGAAAAGGGCTATGGGACTCCCATCAGTTTGGAGAGATTTATCCCTTTGTCTATCAATCTGTCTCATCTGCTCACAGATCTCCGCTTTTTCGTCTGCTTCAAAGAGGTTTGGAACTTCTCCCGAGTTTAGAAGATTACTGATGTCCTCTAGGAAGCCTTCTTCTTGGATCTGCATATCAGTGAAAAGGAAGACTGTGTGCAATTCAGTGGCTGCTGTTTTTCGAAGGATGCCCTTTAGATCTTCATGCCATTCATTTTTGCCATATTGCCTGGAAATTTCCACTTGGAAGAGCTCATAGTCTGATATGTGGGCTGCCAATCGAGTTAGGGATTGTCGACCCGATCCGCCAACTCCCACGAGTAAGGCATGACTTCGAGGCTGCATCAGGATCCGACTTATTTTTGAAAGATGTTCTACTGCGAATCTGGTATTGAGAACATGAATTACTTCATGAAGAACAGTCTTTAGATCTAGAAAAGTTTGAAGATCCAAAATAAATTAATTTCCTACCTAAAGAGAACTAAATTCATGGGAGTCTTGGATATGGAATTATAATCGCTTAAATACTCTTCTACCACTGAGGAAAGATTGTCCAGATTTTTGACTTCCTTGTACATCTTTTTGTCACTCGAAGGATCGCTGAAGTCGCAGTACACCAAGTTACGTAAATGAACTTCAGTTATCTAGAGTAAGTAGGTTAGATAAACGTTCACAAATTATTTACAAATAGTATATATCACCCTTACCGCATTATATCCAATATCAAGAAAATCG
Organism: Andricus coriarius; assembly: GCA_932066315.1. Taxonomy (NCBI): domain Eukaryota; kingdom Metazoa; phylum Arthropoda; class Insecta; order Hymenoptera; family Cynipidae; genus Andricus; species Andricus coriarius. Next base: position 8,736 of record CAKNWT010296461.1, on the reverse strand, counting down.
CTGAAAAGTTTATTCATATCTTCATCCATTCGATATGAGAGAGTTCTTCGAATCTGTTCCGCAAGCCAATTAGCGTCACTATCATCGACCAAACGGTCTCCATATACACGAAGGACTTCATGCACCCATAAGCGTTTCATAACCTCCTAAGAAAATGTTCAGATTGATAATAAAATATACATATTTATGATAATGATGCTCACTACCAATCTATAAACATCGGCTAATATTTACGAACCACATTTGGCGTAGTTTCGACTCTAGAAAGCAAAACTCCCTGAATTACCCTCGAAAAGTCTCGAAGATTAAACAAATAATGCGACTTGGCTGGAGTTGGTAACAGATTCTTTGTAATTTCCTTATAAATATCAAGGGTCCCGTGAACAATATAATTAATACAAGATTTGAAGTGCTCAGGAAATTCTCGAGACACAAGATGCCAGTTCATGATCTTGCTGAAAATAGCCACCATAACATCATCCTCAAATTCAGAAATGCCCAATGTAAAAAAGTGCCTTTTGAATCTTGGCGTCACGTCTTTTCCTCCAGAAGGTGGACCCATTGCACAAATTAATTGTACATCAACCAATTTCAAATAACTCATATCTCTGAGATCACACCAAGACCAGTGATCGAGCCACTGTCTCAATAATTCAATAGGAGGTTGAGCACCATATTCTTCCTTTAATGGCATAGAAAGATCGTCAACAAAAACAACCCAATGTTGCCCAGGAGGAGCTCCATAAACTCCTTTTCTTCTTTTATCTAATTTACTCATTATGATGTCCTGGGTTTGATTCGCTGTTGTTTGGGCCGAAAAGGTCACGAAAAGAGGTTTGTAAACTTGAGGATTGTTTTTCTTCAGCAGGAAATCCATGATATAAACTGATTTTCCTGTTCCAGTTGGACCAACAAAAAGAACTGGTTTTTGATTGCAGATGAGTTGTTCAAAGAGGTGGAAGTAGCGCACAGTTTCAATTGTAGGAATGATTATCTGATTCACGGGAATGTCTGGAGGAATAGGTGGAAGATTTTGTAAATCGTCGGTCCAAGGTTTCCATTTGCCCTTTCCTTCCTTGATAAACTTGTAATCAAACACGAGACCAGCTGAGGGCATCATTGTGATATAAGGTTTCTTAGGATTGGCAACTTCTTCCAAATGAAAGCGTTCTCTCATCTCTTCAGGAAACTCACGCTCTGTCAGGGCTCTAAATAGAATGCTGAACCATTCTCGATAGGCGGGTAACAAAGTTCCGCCCATAGCCCAAATGCAAGAAAAGAAGAAGGACCCCTGTTAAGAATTAAAAATTAGTTTTCCTAGTTTGGATGATTATGCTTTCATAGATCCTCACCTCGATCTGAGCTCTGATTTCCAAATCAGAGATTGACTGCAGGTATTTTTCGTCGTGGAACTCAACCAAGAAACAGTCAAAAAGAAGCATCACTGATCGAGTTAAATTTGCGTCAGGCATATATATTATTTCCTGAAATTCTCTTTTTTAGCATCTTGAACTGCAAAAATAATTTAAAAATAGAGTTTGGTACCCACTTTAGCACCTGATCTTCGAATGAGCGTCAAGAGAGCAGGACAGAATCTCAGGAACATATCTTTGATGTGAAACCTGATATGATCACTTAATAATTCTGGCAGAGTGTTCATCCATGATTCTAAAAGTGGAGTCCAGCCCAGTGAAACTGGTTCCATGTAAATCATACCACACCTTGATACTGTGGCTGGTGAAGCAACCTGTTCAGCAGGAAAAATGATGTAATCTTTTCATTATAATAAATAATTTTAAAAATCACGATTACCTCCAAATCCATCGGCTCAAATATCAAATTAGTTGTAGGAGCCAGTTGTATTATTTCTCCAGACATCAAACAAAGCTTTTTATTATCATCCAGCACAGTGTTCATATTTTCAATCCACACAGCGTCAACAGGCCCATCAAAGATGAGCCACTTACGATTTTCATTTGTCGAAACTGCAAATGCCCTATAACTAAGAGCCAAGACCCCGTCACTCCATTCATGTGACGCTGGATCAAAATTTCCATACAGTTGACCCATGGTAATCGACTTAGGATTAATAACAATGATCTCAACCTTATGTTCATCCATTAGTTCTCTCTCCTCAAGCAAAGCTAAACATTCAGCCAACATCTTATACGCTGATGTCTTTCCAGCAAATGGTAGACCAACTATCATAAACCCATGTCTGACTATCATCATCTCGTAAATTTGTTGTATCTTCTCAAGAAAATAGTCTGTGCATTGAATGTTTGCATTAGCACAAGCTTCTCTAGTGCAAGCATTAATGTGAGTATAATCAGGTTCTGGAAGAACAACTCCAGGAAAAAGATCAGAAGCAATTCCTTGAAAGAGGGGCAAATCTTGATTCAGGAATTTTGGTAGGTTCACATCATTGATACTTCTTAGCAGAAGAATATCCTCAGATTCATTTGGATACTTCAGTTTTAGATTACCAGCAGCAGTCAAAACAGATTTAACAGCTCTCATCCCATAGTCATAATGACACTGACTACTCAACTGCTCTGAGCAGAGTTTATAAGCAGTCACGATTTTTACAGCTAAAGATCTTCCAGTATAAAATCCAAAAGAGTAAAGCATATTTTCAGAGATGAGGGCATAATCAGGAACCATCATTGCTACTGATCTAAAGAGTGCTTTTAAGTTATCTGGCAATTCAGATCTTCCGGCATATCCTGGATTCATGGTGATGAAGACTGCACAAGAGGGATCAAGGGTGATTTCAGAACCCTCAAAATACAATTTTTCCGCACCGGAATGTATGCCTCGCTGAATTGTCAGGATTTGTTGAGCTACTACGGAGAGTACTTCCAGGTCTATTCTGTTAAATTCATCAAAACAGGACCAGGCGCCACAAGATGCTAGACCTTTGAAGAACTTTCCGAGAGCGATGTAGTCTAGACCATCTGAACAGTTGAAGACGACACATTGCTTTGCCATGGCTTTTGCAAGATCCTTGGTCGTTTCGGTTTTTCCTGTCCCAGCTGGTCCTTCTGGAGCTCCACCCAGATGAAGACTTAGGGCTCCAAATAAAGTGCGATAACAACGGTCTGTTAGAGGAGTTATCACCAATCTTCCTGTATTGCCTAGGTACTCGTATCCATATTGTAGGAAGGAGTTGATCATGTAAGTAAACATGTTCTCTTGCTAAATTATTTATTTTCCATTAGTAGGTATTATTTCATTAACTGAGAAATACTAATAAAAGAAAGATACTTCAATTCAGCTGATCGAACCTGCCAATAGTATCTGAGTTGACAGAGCCACTTGAAGTCATTATTGCTCGTAACACCTTCTTTCACAAGATCTGTTAGTACATCCTTTCCATGAACATCCAGTGTCACGGAAGCCTCTATTAAAAACAGACTATTTAATAAATATTTTTAAAGAAGAGAAGACAGTTTTTATGAAGTACCTAAAGAGATGCGATTCTGCTTAGACAGTTTCCCCCTGATAATCAGAATGATGTCATTCAGCTCCCTCTGACATTGATCAAGATATTTCCGAAGGGCACCAGCAGGATCAACTTTATTCAGCATAGCCTCTTCAATTTGTTGAGTCCAGTACAATTGATTAACACAAAGTACAGTCTGTCCTGGCCATTCTAGAACCCAAGTTGTCCTCTCTTTTGTCGGGTAGGCTTGGATGGCCAAGTAAACTGTTTGACGAACGCTCTTTCGCATATCAGTTTCTAATTCCACAAGCCATTTTTCGACCTGGCCCCTCGCAGCTGCTGTAGATATCACATCTACCAACTCAACAACTTCTCCTTCAGCTGATCTCATAGCATGAACCATCAAGTCGTCGTCAAAAGTTAGCTTCGCTATTCCTTCAAAACATTTCTTCAAATGTGGTTGTACTCTGAAAATCGGGAATCAATAATTGAACTTTATAAATATAAGAACTAAATCAACTTGTTGATTCTTTACCGAGTTGGGTCTTTTGTTTCGGACAAAATTTCCAGCAATTCATCATTAGAGAGGAAGAAGAATCTAGGGAAGAAGAGTCTCTTCTTCTCCAAGTAGTCATTCAACCCTTTCTGTATCAATTCTAACAAGCCCAAACTCTTCTTCAGTCTTTCCAACATCTTGTCTATTTCCACCACAGATAATACTCTCGGATCAGCATGAACAGTTTTCATAATATCTCGCCAAGTTTTATCAACAGTACTAAACCTTCGTCCTTCTTCTGGCATTTGCTGCTGTATATCAGGTGAAGAAAAAATTGGCTCCAGATACATCCACGTTCCCTGAACCATCAACCACTGATCCAGAACATCTTGAAGCAAATACAACTTCTTCTCCCATTTTCTAAAAAGAGATAGCTTCATGATATACTCAAATATATCCCATGATTCCTATCAAAATTTGTATGATCTAAAACACTAAATAGAAATAAATTCGTACAATATTTGTGCTTCGAATGGTTTGATGTAGGCTGAGTTCTTCATGGTGACGGCTTTGGTAATGTGATCATCAAGCAAGACTTGAATATCATCAACTCCAGCGACAACATAAGTTCCAGTATCTTTATAGGGATTCACAGTGAAAACCATTTCGACCCAATCTTTGTGCATTTTATCTATACTTTTCTCTAAAGTACTCTCTTTACTAGCACCCTCTGAAATGCTTTCGAATTGTTCAACGTACACATCAAGATTCATATTCAAAATCTTTCCGAGAGTCAAATCCGCATCGACTTTGATTGAAAAGTCAACGATTTCCGAAATTTGCTCCCAATGTCTTTTCTTCATTCCTGGATTACCCAGCGTCGTCACGATTGGCATATGGTCTCTGAAATCCTCTATCTTCTTCCTTACATTTAGAGCAAGTTTCTTAGACTCAGTTTCCTGAAAGGTTTTTTCCAATTTGTACAGAGTTCTAAAAAAAGTTATACATTATTTATAGCTATAGATATGTATTAGTAAATTAAATATTAGTGAAGATTCAAAACAATTCATTACCTGTAAGCCATTGATGCATCATTATCTATATCTTCTGGATTAGAAGTACCAATTACAGAATTCATCCACTTCTCACATTTCATCAAGAAATCACAACCAGCATCAAATAATTTTTTGAAGGGTACTAAGCGGTCTGCGATTTTCTTTCGCATTGGGTACTGAGTTGTTTCCCATCTAAAGGCTACTTCTTCTTCATTAAATTTATCTATTTTCTCCATAGCTTTAATCAATTTGTCTTCTAAATTCTGAGCCTTTTTTTGATAATGGAGTATTTCCTCTATATTGCCGCAGTATTGCATTTCTTCCACTTGTTTTGAGTAGGATTCTAGCTCTTCTTCAAATCTCTGATACCTAACTGGCCATATTAAAGATAATTGATAAATTACGGAGATTTCAATAGATTTCAAAGGTTATTTTCAAAAGCTTTTAAGGGTTTACAGACATTTAAAAGCATTTTACGAAATTTCAGAGATTTAAATATGGATATTTCAAAAAGTTTCAAAGAATTTTAAAATATTTTTTAGGTCTTTAAAGTAACTCAAAGGATTTCGTATGATTTAAAAATAAATTTTTCGAAGTTTTTTAAGATATTTCAAAGATAAAAATGTAATTCGAAAAACTTTACAGTTTTTCAATGGATTTTATAGGATTTTAAGGATTTTCGGAATACCAAAAACTTTTAAGAGATTTTAAGGGATTCTTTATATGATTTTATGGTATTTTAAAGGAAGCCAAAGTATGACATAGGATTTCAAAGGTTTCTACTAATTTTTAAAGAATTCAATGAATGTTAAAGACACTTAAAAGATTTTATAGGATTTCAAAAAATTCAAGGAAATTCAGGGATTTCAAAAATCAAAAGAAATGTTTTAAAAAATTTCACAGCTTGTCAATGGATTTTACAGGATTTTAATGATTTCACGGAGTTCCGAAAAATGTCAAAAGATTTTAAGGGATTTTTTATAGGATTTTATAGTCTTTCAAAGGAACCCAAAGTATTACATAGGATTTCAAAGATTTTAAGGCATTTTCGAAGAATTCGAAGACTTTTGAGGGATTTAAAAATATCTTATAAGATTTCAAAAAATTCAAGGAATTTCAGGGATTTCAGAGATTAAAAGCAAGTTCAACGATTTTACAGTTTTTCAAAGGGTTTCATAGGATTTCAAAGATTTCAAATAATTCGAAGGATTTTAAGGGTTATTAAAGGTTCTTAAATTTTTTGAACGTATTTTAAAAGTTTCTAAGGGACTTCGAAGGATCCTACAGGATTTCAAACCAACTCAAAGTACTTCATAAGATTTCAAAGATTTTTACTCAATTTTATATTGAACGCTTTTTCAAAAGATATCTAGAGTTTCTAAAAATGTTCAGGTAAGCTACGAGATTTTTAGAGATTAAAATGCATTTCAAATTATTTTAATGATTTTCAAATTTTGCATTGGGTTTCATTGGATTTCAAAGATTTGACGGTATTTCAGAATGTTTCAAGGGACTTAAGGGATTTTTCAACAAAATTTACAACTTTTTAAAGGGCATCAAAGTTTTTTATAAGATTTAAAAGATTTCTAAGAACTTCCAAGGAAATCAAAAGCTTTAAAGGATTTTCAAAGGAATTTCACATTTAACGTATTTTAAAAGATGCCGAGGGAATTCAAAGAATTATATGGGATTTTAAAGGAACTTTAAGGATTTTAAAGATTTCTACTTAATTTTCAAGAATTTCTAAAGAATTTGAAAAAAATGTCAACAGATATTAAGGGATTTAAATATTTAAAAGTATTTCAAAACATATCAGGAGTTTTCCGAAATGTTATGGTATTCCACAGGATTTTCAGAATTTAAAAGAAAATTAAAATGCTTTGAAAATATTTCAAAGGTTTTGAATGAATTTCATAGGATTTCAAAGATTTCGCAGCATTTTAAAAGGTTTCAAGCAACTTGAGGGGATTTTTCAAATAATTTTACAGGATTTTAAAGGAAATTAAAGTTTTGCATAGGATTTCAAAGATTTCTAAGAACTTCCAAACAATGCGAAAACTTTCAAGGATTTTCAAGGGATTTCAAGTATTAAAAAGTATTTTGAAAGATTTCGAGGGATCTCAAAGATTTCTACTCAATTTCTAGGAATTTCCAAACAATGTGAAAGATTATCAACAGGATTTTAGAGATCAAAAGTAATTTCAAATAATTTTTAAGTTTTTTAAGTCTTTCAATATATTTTATAGGATTTCACATCATTTCGAAAGATTTCTAGCGTTTTCAAAAAATTTTAACAGATTTCGAGGGCATTTTACCGTATTTCAGAGAACAAAAGGGATTTTAACATTCATTTAAGTTTATCAATAAATTGCATAGGATTTCCAATGATTTCAAAATATTTCATAGATTTTCATGGAATTCCGAAGAGGTTTTAAAAGGTTTCTAATGTTATTTTTCAATGACATTTTTCGAATTTCAAAAATTTCACAGGATTTCAAAGAGTTCTTGAAGAATTTAAGGAAATTCGAGTGACTTTACAAGATTTCAGCTCTTTTAAGTGATTTCGCGGGTTTTCATACAATTTCATGGTATTTCACAAAGATTGAATAAAATTCAAAGATCAATTTAAAGATTTCAATTTTTTCAGAAGAATTCAAAGAATTCAAGTAATTTTAAAAGATCCTAAAACATTTCAATGAAGTTCAAAAAGGTTCAAGATGTGCCAAGGAATTTTAAAGACCTGAAGAGATTTAAAAATATAGTAAGGTATTTTTAAGATTTCACGGGATTTTAAAGATTTCAAGGAATGCCAACATACTTTCAGAAATATCCAGTAATTCAAAAGATTTCTAGGGATTTCACTGGATTTTTTAAGATTACTAAGATTCTTAAGTTTCTTAAGATTATTAATTATAAAAGATTTAAAAGATTTCCAGGCATTCCATAGAATTCCATGGCATTGTATAGGAGGTGTTGAGCAAATTTCAAGAATCGTTATCTCCTTGATATTTAAAAATGAGGCAAATACTTTTAAGAGCATCTTGAAACTCTTGAGTCTTATTCTCTATGATGATCCTGTTATCTTCCAAAATTTGAGGTATTTTGTGGTACCACTGAAATGCGTTGTTATTGGTCTCAATCTCTCCCTCCGTGAGAAGCCAGTAGTCAGACAAAAACTCGACAATCTCGATAATATCCTGGAGACTACTTTCCAACTGCTTTAAGGAAAACTCCTCCACCTTTTTCATATAATCGATGAGCTCCATCAATTCAGTAGTGTTTGCAGGAGCACTCAATGCCCGATCAGCAATCGTTTGGTATTCTTCTCCAACACTTTTTCATGGGAGAAGTTACAAAAGTATTAAGACTGGAATCTCGAAATCCCGAAATCATAATAATTGATCAAAAACAATCTACATCTCAGAAAGAATTTTTTAAGAAGTGAAAAAAACTTTCTTCATCGATTTCAAATGTTACCTTAATAGGAACGTAATTTCCATTATTTCGGTCTTACGATCAAATTGAAATAAAAAAAACTAGGATTATTCCGAGTCAAACACTTTAATCATAAAAAGTTACAATTACAACGTTTCGACCTCAATCTGTCGGTCATCCTCAGGCAAAATTATACCTCAACAAAACAATTTTGGTATCAAAATTGTGGTCCGATGGAAAAAAAAATTAAAACGGCTTCTAAAATTATAATTGGGAAACCCTTAAAAAACAAAAGAGGCTCCCAA
>CAKNWT010296415.1:0-10405 GCA_932066315.1 Andricus coriarius | reverse complement strand
AGAGAACCAAACTAGGATATATTAAGCACTATGGAGCATCAACAGAGAACCTATATTTCGACTCGGGCCAATAGCAAAGAGCTCGGGACTATATCGAGGCTCCAGTGTATTTATTACAAATCTGCAATGTTTTTATCAAATTCTGCATGTCATAAGAAAAAGTTAAACAATTGAATTTAAAACAAATTTCTCCTCTATTTTCTTTCAATAAACAGAATTCCATTCTCTTACTTATGAAGAAATATATATTTAAAAGTTTGTCATAATCACGTGATTTCAGCTGTAACTACGTTTCACGACTGAGGGATATGTAATAAGATATGTATAAGCGACCCAAGGACGAGCGCCTTCAGCATTTTCTCCGCAAATGTCTTACCATTTCGCTGACACGCAGGGATGCTTTTCAGTCTATTAATCAGTAAAAGCTTGGTACCTCCAAGAGCACCGATGATCAGGATGACTAACTTAAAAGAATATTCCGGGTATACTCGTTGCAATTCCCTTCTAAGGTCGTTATACATTTCTTTCTTTTTATTCTTCTTGGCTGTGATGTTCTCGTCGAATGCGGCCTCAAATTTGATAACGAACATGTTTTGTTTCTCAAAGTCAAGGAGAACTACGACAGGCTTCGACAACGCGACAGAAACAATTGCCGAGTATATGAAGTTGTAGTATATGCGGCACTTCTCATTTTCGACAATTGACTATATATCTCTAGGAGCATGTACCCGCATAAGTTGGACAACTAGGTTGTATGTTTCCTAGGTGCTCCGGGTTTGCACGACAAACTGTGCAGCTATCATCGAGAATGTCTTGGCTCAGATATGGCGTCGGTATGCTGAAGTGAGAATGACACCGTCTTGACACGTGAAAATGAAACCCTCCGTGCCCGACTTCAATCCGGGTAATTTTAGGGAAGCAAACGTTAGCTCATACGATATCAACTGATCCTTCATATATCTGTGGAAGATGCCGTGCATCCTCTTGTCGAGGAGCTGTTCGTGGAACTTTTTCTCCTGTGCTTTCTTGATCCCGGCCTTCAAGAGTGAGTACTCGAGAAAGATGATGTTAAATGTATTTTGCTCACCCCTGATATTAAAGTCAAGGCCAAATATTTCCGCAGCCTCCTCTGGTGCTTTGTACAGAAACGCTCATTTGTCCACTTCTTCGTGTTTCTTGATCATTTTAAAGAAGAGAGCCTTGTCCATTTGCGAGTAATGTGCTGTACCCAGAATAATCCTGTTGTGATAAAATTTGAGATCCAGCATTCCGCGACGACCTTGACTGTGCATAACATTTTGTGACCCTATATCGATATATCTGATCCTTCCACAGTGAAAACTTAGGAATAAATTCTATTGCAAGATAAGTCGAACTTTACCTTGTTTGCGATTAGAATATCTCTCGGACTTGAGGTATGAAAAGTCAGTGGTTTTGTTTATTTCGTTTTGAATTTCGTACCACAAGTAGCTAATGCTTCGTACCCCAAGTGGTCAGCACTTCGTATCCTACATCACAGAGAAACATTATTTGTAAACTTGGAGATAATGAGGAAATTCGCTTGCTACAGTGTAGCATTCACTCTACTTCGGGTAATTTTTGTTGCAGGTAAATGGTACCCTGAAATTAGTATTTACTTTACACTTTTTTTGGTGTCATCTATGGGACCACTACAACTTAATAGAATACTACTGGGACGCCAAGCATGTTTGTTGAAGATACTTTGTTCCTCGCCGGCAAGTCAGGGATCAAATTTGTCGAATACGACAATCGTATCTGCTTAGGAGAGACTCCTTCACCGAAGTTATGCCCTGAATGTGGCTCTCAGGCACGCCCAGGTATATATAAGTCTTTTCACTTTCAAAGTGATTCTGTCAACCCGCTCAGAGTCTTTGGGGATGGCATTAAGTTTTTCTCGTTTCAAATTAACCTTGGCGCATTTTTGTAACCCAAACTCCATTCCAATCTTCCGAGTCTATTTCTCGAAAATCCCTAAAGCTAGATCTAGTTGCTTCTTATTTCTAGCATAGATATTGAGATCGTTTACGTAAAATAAATAGATAACCTTAGGCTTTCGATATCTGGGTTTGCCGCAGAAGAACCCTTGGAAATGGCGATATGCGAGAGATAATGTCAATAAGGTGCCCCAAAGAGGACAGCGCTCATGGTGTCGCCCTGAAGGACGCCTCTCTGAAAGGTGACGTTGCTAGCTCTCACGCAATGTTTTCATCCAGGTGGAAAAAACATATATAAATTATGTATAATTTGTATACAAATTAAATATAAAATTTTATATGTAATTAATATATGAGAATCATCTTATATAATTTATATACAAATTGTATAGTTTTATTTTAGAGGGAGAAAAGCGACTACGCAAAAGTTTACCCCACCCACTGATGGCGAGAGGGGATAGGATATCTTTAAAATTTCAAATCGGAGCGTATATTTTAATTGCAGACTTAGATTTTCCATGAGAAAATACGTAATTTGTATTTTAACAAACTTTTTGATTCGAGCCAGATAACGATGCATTGCTGAAAAATGAAATTGTTGACTATTCAAGGAATGCGATTCCAAACGAAAGATAATGAAGACAAACGGTCAGTTTATTTGGGTTGGTTCGTGCGGGTTGGTTTATTTGGGTTCGTTGTGTTGCTTACGTTCGTTTGGGTTTGATCTGGCATCTTAGTTCTTTTGATTTGGGTGGTTTGGTTGTGCTGCTTACGTCCGTTTAGATTATATTTGTTGGTTACGTTCGTTTCGCATCGCTTTGTTGATTGCGTTAATTTGATTTGCTTGTGTTAGTTGCGTGCATTTGGGTTGGTCATATTGGTTGCGTACAAGAGAAAAATGAAATGATTGTAATTAATGGAGGAAGTGGCAAAAAAATAGAGGATGCGGTCACTCTTTATGCTCAACGTTTTCTATACGGCGTACGGTGACGCGCTTCTTTTTACAGGGTTGTCAACAAATTCACCACTGACGGAAGTGTACTAGAGAAACAATGAAAATGTCGAAAAACTATTACTGGAGTTGGTAATGAAATCGCGATATTAGCCGCAGCTGCTCATGACCCCCATGTTAGTATTCGAAAACTAAGCCGTGATTCCGGAGTGTCACTAACCGGAGTTCAGAACCTGGAAACATTGTGTCAATAGGCGCTTCAGCAGATACAAGGGAACATGAAAATTACGAACCACTGTACGGTTAATCCACATAAAATGCGTTATTGGAATAACGACTGGCCAGCGCATTATTCGGCAATCGCGCGTGAAATACTGAATCGCAAATCAACGGTCACTGGATTGGTAGAGGAGGTCCGGTAAAGTGGCCGGATTTCTTTTTGTGGGGTTATACAAAGAATCCAGTTTATCAAGAAGTGACAACAACTCCGGAGAACATGAAGCAGCGAATCAGTACTGCTTGTAACCAAATAACACCAGACACACATCGCAGTTGTGTGCGAACTTTCCGAGCGTGGATCAACAAGTACATTGAAGTGGGAGGACCCCATTTTGAGCACTTAATGTATCATGTTCATCGAAAACAAGCTGTTTGTTAATTAACACTTCTTTTATAAATTTTTGTTTGTACTAGGGTTACCTTGATGACTCGCAGGTTCACTCTTTGTCCCAAAATTTTTCAGAAAGTCCCTTTCTTTGGGCGGCATACCCAGTGATACCTCTGTGAAAAGATTTAAAATATTTATGAATTTGAAATGTTAAAAATATATTTCAAATGTTAAAAACGTAATTTGATTATTCTATTTTAGTTCGTACAAGTCGGTTATAGTCTATCACTAATTAGCTGTAGTGAATAGTAGTTATACTTTCCTATCAACATAAGTTGCGAAATCAAAGTTTGCAAAGTGATTTTAAAAGATATGTGAGTTTTTTATTCTAATTAATTAGAAATCTATAATTATGAAATGTTCAGTAAAAGAACGCGATTGTGTCACATTTTCAACTTTATTTACATAATGATAGAAGGGTATTGTGAAACTTGAAAATCGATTGCGTCACCTCCACCAATATAACTTATTTGCAAGTGATTATTTCAATGTGAAAAAAAATACATTTACACACTTAATCTATACTACCTTGCTTCTAAATTACAATCAAAATATTAAAAACTGATTTAAATACCCTGAAAATACTGGATTTTTTTGGTCTTCCTCCCTAAAAGTAACTATGTATGTAGTCCTAAAAATCGATCTAATTGCTATACTTGAGTAGTAAAAAAATGTTATCAATAATAATAATTGTATATTATTATAGAGTTTACAATGTATTTTACATTCATTAACGTATAACAGGTGTTCCAAGATGCTCATTACAAAAAATGATATTAATTTACTCTTTACATACCTATAGAATCAAGAATAACGTCCAAGGTTAAGATCAGAGTGTAAACAGTCCTCATTTTTTGAGAAGGTATGAAAAATTGATAATCGAAGAACTTTTAGAGCAACGTAACGTATGAATATTCTGATGTTTCTTGTATAATACACTGTTCTGAGATATTTGTGTTTTTCCCCTTACCGTGCATGAATCACGTATATGATTAATTTTCGGCTTAATGATGTGCAAATTAAAAGTATGTACATATTTATACTATTCTACCTTGAGAAGCTCAGAGACTTTAATCATGTGTAAATATCAAATCACATGCTTATCATTTTTAAAAACAAAAAAGTCACTTTTTTACTGAAATTATCTGAAAATAATTTAAAAGTGTTACTGTAATGCAGTCCAACTTTTATCCAAGAAGTAGAATTTTGGAGTATTTTTTTGATGGATTAAGAGATTTTATTCAAAATTTTCACTATATATGTAACATATTTCGAAATTTTTCCCATGAAATTTTTCAATTGGATCAAAATTCAAAAAGTTCATTTTCAAAAATATGCAATTTTCGTATTCAGAGGTCCGTGAGTTTAAATCGTTAATTTTACTAGTTTTTAACCAGATTTACAAATAAATTTAACAAAAAATTGTACTTCGTTATTAACATTTATAACGACTTTCCTAGTCTTATGGGACACAAGCTGGGAGCATCGCTACGAAATGGCAGCGACAACGTAGGAACAGAAAATAGCTGAATACCTGTTAAGCGCCAGACACCTCTTCGGCGTCACTCCAAAATGCTCACAAAAAATGCATATAACTGATTTCTTATAAAAAAATCCCCAGTTCAGGAAGAGGGATTTCGTGGGGGCGAGAAAAGCACTCCTGAATTAAGGTTTTGAAAAAAAAATAGTAAAACTATGTATGTTTAATTAAATTTAACAATAGTGGTATACAAGGTTGACGTGTGAATTTACGATAAAAGATGTTTAAACCCAAACCATGATTAACAAGTCAATAAAACTATTAAATCAATAAAGAAAAATAGGAAATTAAAGTTTCATCACGAACTAAAAGTGCACAAAGAAAAGCTTAACCTACACGAAAATTCTTAACACTAAATTCTCAATCTCATTGGGCTTCTACACTCAACATGGTGTCAGCCAGAAAAACATCTAGACCCATTTTTCTATCATTACGCGCCACACATATTTCTCATACACGACAATTCTCAAGAACAAAAACAAAGAAATCTGGAGAAAAGCAAGAGTAACTGGTAACGCCTACCTCGATCTCAAAGTCCCTTTATTTTACTTCGATTTGCCAATCCGGCCGAAATAATGGGCTCGTCCAATTACTTTGTGGCTGGTGGTGGCTATCAATGTCCTTTCTCAAACTCGTGACTCGTCGATGGCCGACACGACACTGATCTCTCCTGCGTCCTTTGGCTCGCCAGTTCCTCACCGCTCGCGCGACAATTGTCGGCCCAGTCGGTACTGCCCTCCCAAGCTGCATTTCTGGGACTCTGGTCGACGGAATTCGGTCCACCGTTCCGGTATGTGGAACACCAGCTGGTGTAAGATGGCTGCCTCCTTGTGTTAACAAGTGTCGAGCCTGGCATAGCCTTGTAGTTATTGTAATAATCCTTGAGACTTGGATTATTACGTAGCGGCTTGGTCTACATCCCAATGGGCCCCGTGATAGTGACGTAGCCGTGGTTGCGTGAGAGTGACGTAAACTTAGTGATAGTGAGGTAGTGTGGGTGGCATAGTGCATGGTGTGGGTGGTTGGAGTTGATGGCAGTGTTTTTCCCTGCCGGGTTTTCTCAATGAAGTGGACTCTGCAATTTCCGAGATTGCTGTAGGACGTCAGGTGCTCCTTACCTTATGACTCCAGGTACCTAATCTAACCTAATTAATAGTGACCGGTTACGAATTAGATCAACCGAGGACTTAATGGTACACACTCTAAGCTGTCGCCATTATGATGTCGATTCACAAGGGAGTCTAAGACATCAATCACATAAGTTCTCAAAGATTTTGCAAAACAAATATCCGTAATTTGTCTCAACACAGAGAATAGTTGCCAAACTTCATTTTTCATATCAATGCCGCCTTCAACTAAATCTTCGACAAGCATTGGAAAAATTAAAATGAATGTATGCATTGTACTTGTAGACATATGATGCCCTTCCTTATTTATTTCATCATACCTAAGAAGATGTCGCCTGCTACTGAAACCGTTCTTTTCATAATTGAATGATTTCAGTTTTGCATTAAGGCCATCAAGTCTCAAACTTTTATTTTCCCCACAAATAAGATGAAAGTGAATATGTTGCATCTCATACCTGCTAACTCCTACAAGCACGTCATGGGCTATATCTGTAAAAAAAATTTGTACCACATAAAAATTGTCAAGAAGGTACCAGATTGAGTTTTCTTTCACGCCAGTTTCTTTTTGTTTCTGGAATCCATTTGCTTCATATTGCTGAGGAGTTCTCAGTAGCTAATCTCCAAGCGGGCAGTTTTTTTTCGGATTCATGCTGCGACAGTTTACAAAATCTACAATAAAAGGTTGCATTCGGACCCTCCATGAAACCAGCGGCACTGCTAAGCGACTCATTATCGCCTAATTGCAAACCTAATGCGAAGTATACATTTTTAGCTTTTCCTTAAATATTTAATTGGATTCTGTCTCGCGAAAGAAAGTTTAATTCTTCTACAAGGATTGTGAAAATGGCATCATTTCCTTCTGGAGATGTTTTTCTGTGATTGGAATTGAATAAGGCAGCGCAGCAGTCAAAATATTGTCTACTCTTGCACGATATTCGGGAGGCATGGCAGTGAGAAGTATACACAGCCTAACTTGTTTACTCCTGCATGGGATTCAAGAGGATTGTTTATTTTAAAGTCATCGCAATATAGAAATATTGATCAAACTAATTTTCCTTCAAGTTCTTTTAATTTTTCTTGGCACATTTCACCCTACACAAAGTTAGAATAAATACCCCTTTTTTTCTCTGCATCAAGGTATGTTACGTATGAAAGAATTTCATCAATAACCCCTGGCAAAGATCAAAATTCTTTTAAGACTTCCCTAATTGGAATGAATTCTGGCGTGATACTAGTCCTATCCTGAATGATCCTACCTTCGTGCAAAATATTCTCGAGTCACCGCTTTTAACCTGCGACACTCAGAAGAAAAATTATCTCGAAAAGGTTTATTCACTGCATTTTTAACTAAGTTGAAACAAGTTTCTTATTCTTCGGCTTCTTTTCCTACTGTTAAAAATGACTTGATCGTCGTTAAAATATTCTCAACTAAGTCACCCACGTCTTCTAATACCTCTTGAACATGATTGCGAGGGAGTTTTGGATTGTAGTAAAGCTTGCAAATCATGGACAAAGCTAAGGATTGCACATTTTTCTCAATGTCTGTAACGTTTGTTATAATTGACGTATCTGGTTTCATTTCAAACTCATTTTCATCTTTATTCAAAGGAATAAATTGTACATCAGACGGACCAGCAGCATCTCTTCTAAAATTTTCAGGATCTCCACTTGAAGTGGATGTATCAAAAGGAACCTTATGTGCAGAGACGCATTTTAACGAAGAAAAAAGGAAGCAACGAACAAATAAAATAATATCTGTCTAATTGGTCTTGACCAGTACAGTGCATCTTTTTATGCACTTGTGTTAAATAATTTTTTCCAACTGCCAGAATTTCCCCGCATGAAAAAAATACAAAAAGAAAGTTTTTTTTGAAATATTCACTGTTACAATTTTTGCGACGAAGTAAAAAAACTTAGAAAACAAATTTAGAGGGAAGAACATTTCTTGCTAAATGCCACGATTTAAAAAATGTAATTGCAAGGTTTAAAAAAAATAGAAACTAACACTTGTCCACTCTATTGAACAGATGCAGTCAACGGGTTACTTAAATTTTTGGAGCAGTATTTCCACTACGCTACACGTCAAATCCCACTCAGTAGTTAATTCATAAATTACACGTTGAAATAAATACCAAATTGAAATACTTTGCTGATGATAAACTGCAGTTTCTTCGCTAAAGCTTGATCTACGATTCTTTTCATTTCTGCGTCATAGGAGTCCACAACCTGCATCAAATGAAAAAATTGAATTGATGTCGAGGAAATTATGTGAGAAATTAACTTTGAATTGCAATTGAAAAAATCAATATTTGTCGTTAACGACATTCACCTTTATGTTCAGAAGAAATTCTTCGATTATTTCTTCTGAGTTAGCAACCCAGTTCTTTGACAGTCTTTTCGACTTCTGCGTAACCGTTACAAAACTTGTGTCATGTAGTTTTGAAGCGGCGTGCATTTTAGTCGAAACATGTCGACAAATATTTTTGAATAAACATCCAAAAACCCCAACAGGCCGCATTTTTTTTAATTAATTTAGGTTGTAATGTTACAGAAATATCCCTTAACCTGCAGTCGGGTTTCCGGCACCTTTAATCTGGAAACATAGGTTGTTCACGTGCAGCGTGTTTTTCAGTGATTTGCAACTGATAGGAAAAATCTGAAAAAATTCAGCAGCCGCGACTCAAATCTCTGCTTAAGAAATATTCAAAAGAATTTCAGACGCATAATCCTTGCGGTATTTCTACAGCATCACGTAATATGATGAGTGCATTGCTGGTTTATAATCTCAAAATAGAGTCTTCATTCAAGATTGAAAAAGGCTGCACCGAGTTCCGTGACTTCCCTTTCTCATTCGGCTTGAAAATAATAAAGTTATTTTATACTTATATGAAACTGAACAAATAACTTACCTTCAAAGACTTGAGTGTATGATGAAAATCCCCAGCCTGAAAGGAGTTCGATCGCGTCCATCACAATTCACCAACGTACACAACCAACTTCGATGTTAATACAAACAGCACTGTAGCGTCTATGACAGTCTGTGAGCGTACGAACGGTTATATCTTATTGTATAAACTTAAATTTAACTCATTAATTAATTTAAAATGAGCCATCCGAAATTGTAAACATCCGAGTAAATAAGAACAATCGATTTTCTTCTGAAGCATTTTGTACGTAAATTTTAGATCATGTAAAGAGCGCCTATGCTCCAATGGTATTAAGTTGAATCTAGTATGCAAAGGGAGGTAAGAGCTTCCTCTACTAAGGTACAACCCGTCTTTTTTAAATACTAGATATCGTAGAAATCTTTTAATATATTTGATGATTTAATTGAATACTTCTAATTGAATCTGTTCATGATATCTGTTGACGAAAATGTTTATTTCATGAAAAGGAAATGGATTATTCTCAATAAATATTTCTTTCGATCGCAAATTTCTGATTGACAACTTTCAGTAGTTCGGTTGAATTTTGAACGGAATATTTTTTAATTATCCAAGAAAAAAGTTTGTATACATTTCGTAGGGTAAATAAAATGAAATAACGATAGAGAATGAAATTAGTACTTTATTTTGTAAAATCTAAATAAGCAGTCCTAGTGCGCATATTTTTTGTAATCGAATTTACAGTGTGAAGAATTGCAGTTTACACACGTTCTACTCTAAAATTCTTTGTGATTGAATCATTCCCATGTAATGGAGTTTCCAAGATTTCTTGTGGACTTAACATATTGACCGCGCCTGTGTACATGTTTATTTTTGCCCGCTTTTGCACACCCCTAAAATTTGTGTATAATCCACGAAGAAGTGTGTGGTTTCTGTTTTTGTCCAATATAGCATAGACGTCACCATTGGAAGTTGTTAATACCATTTGTTCTTCGTTTGGCATGGGCTTACGGACGTTATTTATTGTTCGCAATTCAATTTTTGGATTATCGGGAGGAAAAGTGTATCTTCGAAGTTCGAATATTCGATTTGGATTCTTGTCGGGGATAAGTCGAACGTGCCTTAGTTCTTCAAGATTTAATCCTAATACTTTAGAAAAAGGTTGATATGAAGGAGGGGATCTGGACCTGGAACGAAGACGTTGCTCGGCCCCGGCAGGAGAATGATGTCTGGCACTTGACTCTGCAAGAAGAAATAGGGT
Organism: Andricus coriarius; assembly: GCA_932066315.1. Taxonomy (NCBI): domain Eukaryota; kingdom Metazoa; phylum Arthropoda; class Insecta; order Hymenoptera; family Cynipidae; genus Andricus; species Andricus coriarius. The sequence goes on along the minus strand of CAKNWT010296415.1, from coordinate 18 downwards.
ATAATATCTTTTTAAGCA
>CAKNWT010296394.1:0-19551 GCA_932066315.1 Andricus coriarius | reverse complement strand
ATTGAAGTAAGCGAATAGTTGTTTCAAATCTGGTGTCCTGATTTATATCTCGAATCCACTCATACTTTGTCGTTTTCCCATTGCTGCTAAGGGCGTAGCAGACGACAGCTTTTATTCCATCCCAGGATAATCTTTCGCCAAATAGCATGTAAACTTTATCAGCGGAAAATTTTACATGCAACAAAATTTAACTTCAGTTTTTTCTGTGCTAGGATGATGACTTTGATGGATTGTCATCATCTTGCGTGTGCTTCGGTTAAGTTACTTCAACTCGGCCAGCATATTGGTTGCCTGGATCTTATTCTTTTCAGATGATTCGGAAGCCTAAATTTTTCGGAGAATTTGGCGATACCTTTTCTCAAGGGCCGTTTTTAACACGCGCATTTTGGGTTTCCGCTTGCGGTATTCCAAGATATATATATATATATATATGTGTGTGTGTGTATGTGTGTGTATGTTTCTCCATTGCAAGATGTTGAATGGTATTTCCGCCTATGAGTTGAACATCCTGATAGACACGCGATGATGTAGTTTCTAGTCGTCCTTGGTGTAGGCGGACGCAAGCACACTTGTCCAGTCCAGAGCTCATGCCAATCGCTTCAGAGTACCTATTCACCACCTCCACAAGGATGTTTAGGTCCTCTTTCGAGGAAGGAACGAGTAAGGTCGTCCATGTATAAAAGGTGGTTGACCTTATATTCTCTTCTGTTCGGTTAGCCACATAGGTATCCAGAGCTTTTGCCTCGGAGCACAATAGAGAGAGGCAACAGGGAGATGCAGAAAAGTATCGGACTTACAGAGTCTCCTTAAAAGACCCCCCCCCCCTCCTCTTATATGTGATATAGCTTGTAGTCTCTTGTCTTTTGTTAGATGATATGACAAATCTTGTCCGCCAAAAGAGCATAAGCTCTTTTATGCATCACACTATTTTTGGATGCACCTCCGGGTACTCAAGGAGCTTAATAAGTAGCTCATCTTTCGTGTTATCGAATGCCTTGCGGTAGTCAATACAAGCCCTGGACAGATTGCGTCGATACTTGATCGAGTTCTGGGTAATGCACGTGTTTATTAACAGGTTCTCCCTGCAACCTGCCAGCTCTCTCTTGCATCCAAGTTATTCAACTATTGCACTGCATATCGACTCGATAGATGTTAATATCCTCTCTTTGAGGATGCCAGTGAATAGCTTGCAGCTGGTGTTTAAACAAGCGTCCTTCCACTAGCCACTGCGGGGTGGGTTGTGAACTTCATCCACCAAAAGTTGTTGATTTTATCTGGCCCTAGCGCTGAAAAGTTCTCAGTTCTAGCGATAACTTTCTTCACTTTTTTAGCAGTAATTAGTGGACACTCTTCCTCTGGACCTTGTAACCTTTGTCTTTGGTAAAAGTTACGAAAGAGTGATATATCTGAAGCGTCTTCCTTTTGCTAATAAGTATCTCCATATACTTGCTGCCAGAAGACTTGAATCTGTTCTCGACTAGGTGGATTTTTAACGGCATGTGGCGTTTTATTGAACAGATGGAAAGGATAAGTAGAAAATGTGGAATTTTCCTGAATCCACTTTACTCACCGTTCAAGCCACTGTTTCGCTGTTCACAGAGATCTTATTTTTTGCGTCCAGTGCTGCTTGGTGGTCAACAGTTTACACTTGTTCAGCGTGTGATTTGCTTTCCTTAAGTTTCGAGCAAGTGCCCTAACTTTTGGAGTGAATTTTTTATTTGATGTTACGTAGCTAATAGCGCACTGAATATTTTATGCATGCTGTCTCGCCGTTTCAATTATAAACTGAAGTTGTGCAATACGCTCGCGAGTCTTACTCAGCCGTACTGAAGTATCGTTACTTCTATCATCGCTAAGCAGGGAGACCACCTTCACGTAAACTAACCACAGTTCAGATTCCAGAGATTAACATCTACGGGGAGCAAATCGGGAAAAGCAGTCTTAGCTTCAGCAAATTTGTCCATCCTGAAAAATACTTCTTAAGATCTCCTACTTCTCATGTTGGCATTATCGGCTATTTGCGAAGGTGGTCTTGCTGGAACGGGTGGTATGTTCACTGGAGAATGCTGCTCTTATTCTTGCTGATAAAGAGCTTCATATCCGTTTTTGCGCAAAAACGATACCTGATCTCTTAAATACTGAGGCGTTTTATGAGCATATTCCAGGTGCATATTGACCCACCGGTCATGTAACCTTTGCATGAATCCTCTTCGCGCCTGTGAGCTTCTTGGCCTGGTCGTCGCCTCGGTTCGGTTCTATTGCCACTCCCAACTGAACCATGGCCTCCATCCGAGAGAGGCCTATTGTGGGTGGCACTGTGCGATACTAGTGATGTAACCGCATAATTCGTTGCATTGGGGAGTTAGCCCAAAGTAACGTGGCTGACTGCAAGAGCCGGAGCTCTCGCGCGATGGGGTCGCCACATCCCTTCTAAACATTATTATTATTTGGATTATTATTCTAACATACTAACATCATTAATGAATTTGAATAATTATTGTAGAAAGCGTTATCAAAAGCAAAGAATTGAAGAGATTTATGCAAGGTAAACAATTAAAATAATATTTAAGGAAAACGTAGCGAGAATTATTAAAATTATTTTCTTACTTTTGCAGTTATTCAGCATTATTTACTAGAAATTAAATCAAATAAAAAAGAATTGCAAAGAGCATTGTAGACTTCTTCAATTTATTAGAATTAATTTTTCATTTTCACAAGCCTTGTTTTCTTGTCATGAAATGTTCATTTGTTTGACAACCAGTCTAGCAAAACAGATATTCTTCTTTACCTTCATGTCTCTTTTTACGTATTAGTGAATGTAAATTACGTCTAGTGGCATTGAATAACAAAAATACTATCCAGCCTTTTAGTAGATGATATTGTCTTATAAAGTCTCAAAACCTAAAAATGTTAGAGTTTTAATAGTCCTACATTTTTTCAATCTCCATTTTTACTAAATGCATCGTTTATCGTTCAATTACACTGGCCAAAAAAATGTGACCTATGTTTATTTTAAATTAGATGTATCGTTTCCGTACTATCTTTTCCTGCTGAATTTGAATCCGACATTCATTATTCGCCTACTCGTCAGGTTTTAGATATTTCTTTAGTCTGAATTTTTTTCGAAAAATTACAAATCAAGCACTTCACACAAATCATCCATTTTCAAATAGCAAAAATTAAAGTTTTTTGCAGTATTATTTGCTGTGTAAACTGTAATTAAGGTGTATTCATGTTAAAACTGCACATATTACGGTTTCAAATGGTGAGAGAAAGGAATACTCAAGGAATAAAAATTGCACATTTTACAGTGTAAAAGCATACGATTTATAATGTGTCGCTACATCAGGCGTTGGTTGAGAACATAAAGTTCACATTTTAAAATAGTAATATTCGATACTAAGCTATGAAATGTACTTTACCATTTCAAATCATACGTTTTATGTAGTTTTTTTTACATATAATTGTTAATTAAAAGATGTTGGATTTGATTGGTATACTGGTCCAATATCCCAAAAAAATCAAACATCTTCTAATTAAATTCTTAACTGGTTAACATCAAGTAAAATCAGCTAAGAATTTTCTATGTTTAATTTAAAAAGTTTCATATATTTTTCTATTAATTATTAATTGTTAAAATAATGTTTATTTCTTAAACAATACTTTTTTCGCATTGTATCAGAAATTAACGGTACCCTCATAACGAGATAAACTAGTGAGGCAATATCAAAATTGTGTTAACAATTTGTCAAAAAATCGAAAGAATTCTGGTATATCTAGTATTTTTACTACTTATCCATAACTTTTTAAACAATTTCCATTTGTCTGAACATTTTTTTCGATAACAAATAAAAATGTACAACTTCTTTGAGTAATATGAACTAATCAGTTTAAATTAAATATCAACACGATTGATTCATTTTATTGTTTATTGTTTAAATAATTTTTCATTGTGGAAATGTAACTTTTGATTGGCATAATGGAGAAAATGTACTTTTTTGCAAATTTTTCAAAAAATGTCATTAGCTCTCTTTATATTGACACTTTTCATTACTTTACCATAATTCATGAAATAGTTTTTTTCGACGAAATAGACAAAATGTTTATTTATTTCTGAATAACATCACTAATTAGTTAATTGCTCGTGTTGATTTTCAGTTTTAATTACATAATTCAAGTTATTCAGAGAGGGAGTAAACTTTTTATATTTTTACGAAAAAATTGTTTTAAACCATGAACATTATTTACCAAAATTATGAGTAAGTAATGAAAAATGTCAATATAAAAGGAGCTAATGAAATTGGTCGACAAATTTGCAAAAAATACACTTTTCTGCACTATTCTAGTAAAAAGTTACAGTTCAACAATGAAAAATTATTTAAACAATTAACAATTAAGTAAATCAATCGTGTTGCAAGAATGCAAGTGTTTCGATAGCTTAGTTGGTTAGAATGTATGCGTTATGCATATTAGGAAGTATAGGTCGTGTAGATCAGTTCGACGTTCAGTAAGTTAGGCAGGAACCGAATCCACGGCAAAGCAGGATTTTTAAAAGCATTTAAGCGTGTAATTATATGTGTAAGGGACCATGTGTGCTATTGTGTATTAATAACCATAAATTAAATGTGATAATAATGTTGAAAATATATTTTTTGGTGCAAATCTGTCATGATTTTAATATTCTTTAGAGTTTCGAACTGCTCCAGCAACAGAGTTTCTTTTCAGATTCTGTTTTCGTCAGTACTAACTAGATGCGTGAAATCGTTTTTTGTTCATTCTCGAAAGTAGTACGGCTTACTATTCGAAACTGTAACTATATTGCTCTCGCGCGGTATACGGCTAAAGTCGAGCCTACTCGATGTGAAACTGTAACTCGAACAATATAAACTTGAACTCTCGGTAAAAGTAAGGTGTTCTTCGGATTCAACGTTGAAAAGTGCATGAAAAATATGTATAGCTTTCTGTCAGACTAATTGTCTACATTCACTCATATAGCTTGATTTGAAATTTTTCGAAAAATTTGTTTACACAAAAAAACTAAAAAACCTGACATGTATAGGTGAAAACTAAAGGTCGGATTCGAATTTAGCACGAAACGCTATACTACGGAAACGACAAGTCTAATTTAAAATACACATGCATTTTGTGGAGCAGTGTGAAAATTTAGGCTATGTCTAGTCGTCTCGAAAATGCGTGACAACTAGCGAAGCTCATGAAAAATATTTGGCTACTGATCCCCAATAACTTGAATTTCCAAATATTGAATGTCTGAATGAATAAAATGAAAACAGCTGCAGCTTCCTAAAAGCACATATTTTCCAACTGACTTGGATACTTTTTTTCAAATTTGGAATGATAATAAAAGGCACTGATTTGAACATAATTATTGAAAAATAATAAAATATTTTAAACCTCACGAAACTGTAAGTAGCCTGATAAACAAAATCGATCTTGAAAGAATACGACAATGAATCCCCGCAATGAAAAATCAGATCTTATTTAATCGATTGCGTATGATGGATAGATTGCATAATACTAAGGGAAAGTACTTGAGTCTTGGCCACTGTTATCGCTACCACGTCTCGACCTGAAACGAAATGGTACCTCGATTTGTACAGAAATACATAGTGGGGTTCTGCAATGGAGAATCAAGATCGTGCAACTATTATACAGAAGCCACGATCGGTTCGATGTCAGGGTTGAAGCTAAAGCGTGCTTCACATTTCTTACGATCCATCCCACACTTACATCCATCTAAAGTCTAAATCTGTATTGGCTTTAAATGTAAAATTAAAAATAAAAACTTATTCTCTCTCAATAAACACGGTAAATTTATCCATCTTTTCTGTTTTCTTTACTTAATTATTACTATTTAAGAATATATACTCTTAAAGTTATTTCCAAAGCCGACATTATTTTTTCCCAAATCTAGTTCGACTTAAGATCTTGCCAATTTTAACTTTTAGGCCACTCAAAAGAGTGTCTATGAAAGTGGTTAAAAAAATTACGGTACATCTGGATATTTTTGATCTAAATTAGAAAAAAATATTACTGTATAAATTTCGCGCGAATATGAGTATACTTAGTACTCCCCAAACGGCGTTAAAGCTTTAGTAGAAAATTAATTTCTGACGTTAAATTCTGCCGATTACTTGGTCTGATCATGTTTTGATAAGAAGGAAAAAAATTGTCTTGGCCTGTATTTTCTTTGTTTGTTTTTTTTTTCTTGTTTTTTCATGTTTCACCAAAAATTATTAGACCAAGTAATCGGCATAATGTATCATTAGAAATTAATTCACTATACTGGTCAAGAAAATAAATTCAATATTCTAAATATAATAGAGAATATATCGTAAATTAATATAGACATAAATGATTTTAAATGTAGGTCTCTGAATTCTTCTTGGCTTCCTCAATAATTTCAGGTGACTTGTAAACCACAACAATCTTGGCAAGTATTCCTCTTGTAAATCTGCACAATTTTCATCTATTAAAATTTTCTCTGAAATCAATATTTTGAAAGTTATTCAGTGTTTAAAGGCTAATCTACTTAATTAATTTACTTAATTTTAGAAAAAACGTCAACACATGAAAATTGTGCGATTTACATGAGGAAGATGACCGTATTGGTAAGTTGGATGAAAAACATGTATTCTGTAATTTTCGATATTGTCGGTCATATGTTAAGAATATTGTGGTTTATAAATTATCTCAAATTATAGAGGAAACTAAGACGAATTGAGAGACCTATATTTAAAATCATTTATGTCTTTTAATTTAAGGTATATCAGGGTGGCTAAATTATCAAGTTCAGATTTCTAATAGTTTCGACGCTCTCCAAGAACAGAGAGACGATAACGGTAATTACGAGGAGGACCCGGAAATCCTGTGGAGCAATATGAAAAAGGCGATAAAGACAGCCGCGAATCTCACTATAGGTTTAAAGAAAGCAACCAAAAGCAAACCATGGTTTGACGAAGAGTGCAAACTTTGGTTTGAAAAACGTCGGAAGGCCAAACTAATTAGTTTACAAAAGAAGTGCGATCAAACACATAAGAAGTATCTCGAGATTAGTAAAAGTAAAAATAGGCTTTATAGATCCAAGAAAAGGGAGTGGGAAAAGAATAAAATACTAACAATAGAAGCGCATAATAAACAAAATAACCCGCGTGAGATGTACAGGGGAATCAATTTTATAAGGAAAGGCTTCCAAAGTAGGACGGAAGTAATGAGGGACGAAAATGGCAATCTAGTAGCCGATGCGACAGAGAGACTAAATTTATGGAAAAACTATTTTGATAAACTATTAAACGTACGCGAAGGCCCCGTTGAAGGTAATCTCGGTGAAATCCACACTGCCGATCTACCAACTGATGATCCTACTGATATAGAAATAGAAATCGCCATAAAGAGGTTGAAAAATAACAAAGCCGCGGGCATCGACGACCTACCGTCAGAACTGATAAAAAATGGAGGCCCTTGCCTCACAAGGCAAATTTGTAAATTAATACGCGCAGTTTGGAAAACAGAACGCATGCCGGAGGAATGGAATACCTCTATTATTATTCCCATCTTTAAAAAGGGCGATAAAACGAACTGTAACAATTATCGGGGAATTTCACTTGTGCCTTCGTGCTATAAGATCCTGTCCAATGTAATCTTAAGTAGACTAACTCCTTTTGCTGAGGAAATCATTGGGGATTACCAGTGTGGATTCCGCCGAAACCGATCTACAAGCGATCAAATGTTTACAATTAGACAACTGTTGGAAAAGAAATGGGAATTTAATGAAGCAGTACATCAGCTTTTTATCGATTTCAAAAAAGCTTACGACTCCGTTATACGCGCACGAATGTACTGGATCCTAGAGTTCTTGGGTGTGCCAAGAAAATTGGTTAGACTTATCGAAATCTGCTTAAGCGACAGTAGGGGTAGAATACGTGTGAACGGAATTTTATCTGAAGAGTTTTCGATCCGCGATGGCCTGAAACAGGGCGATTCACTTTCGTGCGTCCTCTTCAACTTAGTTTTAGAATACGTGGTCAGACAAGTGCAGGTGAATCCGACCGGTGCTACCCTCAATGGGATAATACAAATTCTTGGATATGCGGATGATCTCGACTTACTAGGGGATGATAAAGAAACAGTAGCTAAAAATGCGGAAATCTTGATCACAAAAGCCAAAGATATCGGTTTGGAAGTTAGCGAATCGAAGACAAAATCTATGACCGTCGACAGATACGAACAAAGTAATCAAGACAGGGATCTAATGGCCGGAAATATGAAATTCGAAAGGGTTAACGAGTTTAAATACCTCGGGTCTATTCTAACTAGCAAAAATAACACTAAAACGGAAATCAACGCGCGGCTACACGCTGGCAATGGGTGCTATTATGCAGCAAACACGCTACTAAAATCGCGATCGCTATCTAGAAACATCAAAGTAAGAATTTACAAAACGATAATAATGCCGGTCGTCATGTACGGGTGCGAAACGTGGGCACTGACGAAAGGAGACGAGAATAAGTTTAGAGTTTTTGAGAACAAAGTACTGAGAAAAATCTATGGCCCAAAGAGGGACGAAGAGACCGGTGAATGGAGAAAACTGCATAATGAAGAGCTGCATGCTCTCTACGGGTCAGCAAATATTAATAGAGTAATGAAAGCGCGTAAATTGAGATGGGCGGGACATGTAGCAAGAATGGGCAATGAAAGAACAGTGGCGCAAGTTTTAAGAGGGAAAGCGATTGGTAAGAGACCTTTAGGCAGACCGAGAACCAGATGGGAGAAAAATGTAAGGGATGACCTAAAAGAACTAGGGCATGATTACTTAAACTGGATGGAGGATGCACAGGACAGAGATGCGTGGCGGTTTCGGGTAGATGAGGCAATGAACTTTCGAGTTCGAACTGCTAATCTATAATAATAATATCAGGGTGGCCCAAAAACTTCATTTTTAAAATTTCCTGACACTTCCCTGATTTTTTCATGAACAATTTTCCACTAAATTTTCAACAATATAGTTGATTTTTTAACCAAATTATTGAGTTTTCAATAAAATAATCAATTTTTCAACAAAATAGAATTATTTTTAACCAAATGCTTTAATTTTCTACCTATTAAGATAAATTTTCAACCAAGTAGTCGAATTTTCAACAAGATAGTTGATCTTTTAACTAAATAGGTGAATTTTCAACCGACAAATATGAAATTTCAACCAAATTGTGTCGAATTTTCAATAAAAAAAGATTGAACTTCAACCAAAAACAGTTGTATTTTCAACAAAACAGTTCAATTTTCAACCAAAGAGATAAATCTTCAACCAAAGAAATAAATTTAACAACAACAAACTAGTTGAACTTTTAATCAAAGAGATGAACTTTGAACGAAATGTTGAATCTTCAACTGAAATAGTTCAATTTTCATTTTTAAAATCTCCCCGCTGAGCGGGAATATTTTCATAGAGCGCTACGCGCGCAGCTCGCAAGTTTGAGCGCGCCTACGGCGCGCGACTGTTGGTTCTCGCGCTCCGCGCTCGATAATATATTTATCTCGCGTTTCGCGCTCGATAATGTATTTACCTCGTGCTGCGCGCTCGTTCTCTGTACTTCCCACATATTTGTTAAAGCTCCTTCGGCTTTAACGAACACATTCTCATCACATGTTTCGTGCTTCGCACTCGATTTCGTCATAACTGCGAACTTTTCTACATTAGGTTCAACACTATTATATCAAATGTATATTATATTTATTTCTGTACCTCAGCATGGGATTTCTAATTCAGATATTGCAAAATAAAGTACAAATTTTATTTATCATGATCACTTTAATATTTGTTTCTTATTTTGCATTAAAATTTATCCTTGACTACCCTGAAAAATGTATCATAATAAATTTATATTATCAAAATTCGTAATATGCATTGTTATGGAAACCAACGTATTTCCATTGTCTTGTTTTTATAATTAAAAAAACTGCGCATCCTATAAAAAAAAAAACAATTTTGTCATTAAACATTTTATTGCAACTTGCTTCCTAGCGTAAAGTGGTTCTGAGAACAATTTTACAACAAAAGTTTTTAACAAATTTTTAGATCATTTTTGGTTGAACAACTTTTTTCTATTAATTTTTTTTTCGTCTCTTGTGTGTTTTTTCAACAAATTAAATTTTTTATTCTGAATGCTACTTTTTACGATTAAAACAAAAACTACGCATCCTATCAAAAAGTGATTTTTGTCTATTCATCTTTTTACGCGCCGTTTTTTCTAAGATTTAATTTTTCTATTTTTAATGCTATTTTTACGAATAAAACAAAAACTACAAATTTGTAGATCTGTTCTCTATGCACAATTTTTGTTTCTTCATATTTGTTCATATCTTGCATAGATTGATCGCAAAATGGAAATTTTTCGTTTTTTTTTATGTGATGAAAAATTTGAATTTTTGATTTTTCAAAAAATTCAAAAAGTTGCTAGAACAATATTGTAGGGTGTTCAAAATGTAACGTCTTTCTCCTCTTGAGTTTTTTTCATATCGTGCGTTTTTTGGCTTAAAATGTTCATTTTCGTTTGTTTTTTGGAATTTTGAAAATGCTATAGCTCGGGTATTTTTTTATCAGAAAAAGTCATTAGGAGAAATTGTTCGTCTTTTTGAGTACTACAAATAGCCGTACATAGAATTTTTAAATCTTGAAAAAGTGGTCTCAAAAATTTTCAAAATGTGCAAACTTTTAGAATTTATATCCAAAATGTCTGGCTAACGAACTTGACCTTCAATTTGAGCCAATCCAATCTGTTAATTTTTTCCAAAGTTATCGTGCTAACAAACTAAAAATCTACAGACACACATTCGTAAGAACTTGTTTTTAGGATTCAGGGGTTCTTAAAACATGAACATTTGACAAAAACAGGGGGGGTCCATTTTATACAAATCTAATACCTTCTCAATATAGGATGAAAATGTAAACATTAATTTTCAACTAAAATTATGAATCTTCAACAGAAATAATAATTTTTTAACAAGATGGTTCAATCTTCAATTATTAGTTCAATTTTCAACCAAAAAAGATTAATTTTCAACGAATAATGAAATAGTAGATATTACAACCAAAAAATATTTTTATTTAAAATAAAAAAACAGTTGAACTCAACAAACAAAACAGTTGAATCTGAACAAAAACGGATGACTTTTATACAAAATTGTTGAATTTTGAACCAAATTATAAAATTTGTAACTAAAAATATAATTGTCAGGTGGGAGAAGCAGCATGAAATATTAATAGAAGTAGAAGGAAAATAAATGACTAACGAGAATATTATATCAGGGTGCCCGCAAAACTTCATTTTCTAAATTCCCTAATCCCTAAGACCAGAATCTTAATCTTCTAACTTTTTTAACGTAGAATCATTTATAAACGCACAGTTATTTAAAGTGCCGCTTATAGAAATTTTCTGACTTTTGCAAGATTTTTTTTTAAACCCTGACTTTTCCTCTCCAATTTGCTCCAATTTGCCTCAAATTTATACAATAATCTTTTTTCATGATTTAAAAAGAAATAACGGTGCACCGCAATATGTTTTAATTTTACGCTTTTTGAACTACCCTATCATACCTATTAATGTTTCCATTTAAATTTGGAATATAGTGTACTTTAGGGAAACAAAAAAAATACACATTTTTTTAATTTTCCATAAGTTTCCAAGAATTTATATCGAAATTCAGTAAAATTTCTAACATTAGGTATCACCAGATACTATAAACATGCATAAAAGCAGCTTCTCGTTCCTTGTGACGCATGGCGTTTCCTTCACCTCAGTCACCTCAGATACAAAAAAGCAGAAGACTAGACAAGGACATGGTCGGTTCGAAAGTCAAAGAGGGAAGCAAAGGATCCATTTAAAAACACGTCCTCGCAATGGGACGACAATTTTTCATCGTTCAGTAATTCCCAGACAGAAATCCTCAAATTTTTAAATAACATTCAAGACCTTGAATTTTACTCTACGCAAATTAGGCACCGAGTAATGGAACGAAAAAACAAAGACGAGAATCTACTTATCTCATTAAAAAAAAATTGTCTTTTGTATTTGTTACGTACGGTTAAAATTGCTTAGCCGAGAATCATGAATATTTCATTTTATCGTGTTTCATTCGCGGGAAGTAGAGTCTAATCCCTGTAACTATTATTTCAGCACATTTCCGTTGTTCACTGGTGTGAGGGTGTTTGTTGTAAATAATTGTACAGGGATCCGTCTCTACTACGCGTAAATTTAAAATATCTTTGTTTACTTAGTTAAAATGCCTAAATTTCAAAGAAATTCCGGAAAAGTCAAATATGAATAGGAAAACAATACAGAAAGAAGCATTAAAGAACGTATATATAAAACGAAGGAACTTTAGGAAAATTAGTTACTTTAAGAGTAAAGTTTAATTCTCTAAGGTGACTTCTATTGACAAAAAAGTAAGGAGCGATTGAATGACGTTTCAATACTTGATCGATAATTACTAACTTTGCCATACCGGTTTTATGACCATGAGAGAAAAACAAATCATGATGGATTAACAAATTTTTTTTGTTACTTGAGTTAGTTTAAAACTCATGTAGAATAGTAATTCAGTCACCATTTCGCCGTAAATAAGTGAGAATAATTAACCCCTGACTCAAAAAATTTTTTGTGTGCAAAACGGGAAATAATATATGAAAAATAATTTTATACTTTCGAAATTTAAGAAGAAGGCTTGATTCTTGGCCATTTTTTAAGATTAAATCAAAATTACTTGACAAGCAGGCCAGAGTTCATTCTTTCCTCGATTCTTTCTATTAAATTGTATTGTTAATTAAGACTTTTTAACGATAGAGACAACATCTAAATTGTTTTTGAACATATATATACGGCCATAGCTTTCTAAAAATTGCATATAACGTCTATTACAAGTTTCACGACAATCCTCGAAAGATTAAGAGTCCGCGAATTATTCCATGACTCTCGGAATATATTTTCACTATTTCCAGAGTCATAAAATAATTCACGGACTCTCTTCATTACTTAGAGAATTGTCTTCAACTTTGTAATAATCGTTATACGAAGTTTTCAGAAATTTGTGGCCTATCCTAAAATCCTCAACAGTCAAGTAAAGTTTCAACAACTTATTTTTCCGTGTGTCCTCCTCACGTGTTTTAACACATATTTATTATGACGATATATAAAATAAAATAAAAGTGGAGTTCAGACACTAATTTACTTAAATTAATGAAACAACTGAACAATAAAAAGTCGCCTGTTATTAGCACCTTTGCACTGAGAGACTCTTCATTGCGTTACGACTCTAATCCATTGGAGATGCTTAGAATTTCCTCTGACGATTCTATTCAAAGTCTTCTTCTCTGGGCAGAGTACGCTAATGGCATTATTAACAAATACTTGTTATGTTCGGATTTAAAGATGCAAATAGCTTATGCTCGTATATTTATATACGAGGTACCTATGTTTCAAGCAATTCAAGTTCGAGTTCCTTTTTGCGTTGACTGGTGGCGTCACACTAATCGATCACGTATTCACTTTTGCGTGCTCTACCTCTAGAAGAAAAATACCCTGTCGTCAAAGACAACGTTTCTGCTCTTACGCGTTATAAATATGACTTTTTACACCTCCACGCGCAATCGATTACTTTTAGCAATAACAAATAAACATAGCCATAAAAAAATTTCATTTTCATTATCGATCATCACATTCTGTACAGAAGCGTCCAACTCAACTCTGATGAACCTAACCAATTTCCTGGGTTCATCAGCAATATTTTTTGAATGCTCACCGAAATTCGATGAACCTTGACCAAATAAGAATTCATAAATATTATACAGTAAAGGAATTTGTATTCTGAGGTCTTCAAACGTAAACGAAATTAAGATCTATGCAATACAAAATCAGCCATGAAAATTTAATCATTTTAAGCATTTCAAATTCATTTTATTTTAAGGCAGATATGTCTTTCTCAGGCCGAAAAATAGGCTTGCGGTCATCTTTTAAGACTTTTTGGGCTTAAATCTAGCCTTAAGACTAAAAATAGTTTTAAATTGATGTGTAACAAAAAAGGCAGTAGCAAAAAACTAGATTTGGAATGGAAAAAATGCAAATTTTTAAATTTAAAGATTGAAAATTCATCAAAAGCTCAAGATTTACAATTGAAATTATATTAATCTAGAACTATCCAATTTTTATGGCTTTAAACAAGAAATTTTTCGTTTCGAATGATTGGATTTAAAGTTTTTTAATCATGGACGATTTCATTGATTTAAACTATTTATATTTAGAAGGTTTATAAACTGAAGTTCTGTACTTTTAAAACCCTTATTTAAAAAGCCATGTCTAAGTTCACCAAAATTCGATGAGCGTGGAACAAATATTTTAGGTGGGCTTAGACACGTCGTATTTAAAATATTAGTAATTTCTAAGTCTAAAACTTAAAATTTTTAAATGTTAATTTTAAGCTATTTTCTTCTGCGACCAATAATATGAAAAAATGAAAAAGTAGAAAAATAAGCAAAAATGTATACATGGTCAAAAAACTGAAAAATTGTCGAACTAACAAATTTATAATAAACATATTAATCTGAGGATTGTAAATTACTAACGTTCCGATTGAAAGTATTGAAAATTACAATACTTAAACATCAAAATTTGTAAACTCAATTCAAGATAATTGAAACATTTTACTTTTGATGTTTTTATAATTATTAAACGGTTTTACAATTAGACGTACAAATCTTAATGATTCATAATTTAAAAAAATGTTATGTAATACAGTAAAATTCCATATGCAAAGCTTTTAAATTGAACAATTTAAATTTAAAGTGCACATCACCGTAAAAATGCAAATTGGAATCTTAAAATCATAAAATCTTATTGGAACTAAGAATGTAAAGTTTTATTGGTCATACATACACACAAAACAAAGTTTTGAATTATAAAAGTTGTTTTGAGCCAAAAAATAGGCCTGTGGTATTTTTTTAAACTGACAAAGTGGACTTGAATCTAACTTCAAGTCTAAAAAAAGGTTTTAATTAAGGAGTAACAAAAACTATAGACTGTTTTTCTGTGTGAATACACTTTAATTTCTCAGGTTTTTGTAGTTTTTGCGATGTTCCAAATATAATATTGATTGCGTTAAATATTCAAACTTCGTGTATTCATTGAGGACTCTGATATTCTTGAGTGACTTGAGTATATTACGTATTTGTGCTCACTAGACAGATGTTTTCGTGTCACGATAGGTCACTTTTCAGAAAAAATTGCTTCTTCAATTTATTCATCCGCAGAAATACAAAGATCGCCCATCAGTTTAAAGCCGAGGTCGAACTTTGAACACGAGAGACGACTTTGCATTCCGGACATATTATAAGTCGCATAAACTCTGACTTATCAGAAAACTAGATATCGAACATCATTAAGTTGTTTAGAAAGTAACCCATCTTTTAGACACTTGATTCGAGCATAAACATAAAGATTTAAAATCGCAAAACGCTTCATCTTTAAAAGTTAGTAGCGCGGTACAAATAGCTTCCAGATCATTAGATATTTATATATATTTTTTAAATGATCTTTCACTTTCACTCACTCATCATTGTAACTGGATCTTATTAAATTAAAATGCTTTTTTAAAAATAACAGCAAAATGTGTGCATTTCTTAATACATAAAAATTAACACAAATCTAAGAGTACTCACCAAAAAGTGCTCATTACATAGATGAATCCGAAATTGCTGTCAAGACAATCTGTAACAAAAATTAATTCTGTCAATTTCAATGTCTATATAAGTTTCGATTTTTCAATTTTTATATCTTCAAAATTTCGATACAGTTGCGGATTAAAGTAAGACTCCATACGATTAATTATATGTATGAATATTGAATATTGTAGTAAAACGGTAGTTTGATGTAGTTAGAAAATAATTATTTCATAAAAATATAGATTAATTATAAAGAAACGGTTAAAATTGTATAAGTTATGACTAAGAAAATGAAACTGATTCACAATAAATTCTTACATTACGCATATTCTTACAGAGACAACGCAGGTATTTAAAATGCAAACGCAGATTGCAGATAAGTAGCAACATCGCGCGAAAAGCGAGCATTGAAATCCCCGCGGTTATGGCTGGATCACATTCGACTTGCAACACGATTACTCTATCATTACGCAGGAATCATTAAGGCCACAGAGAAGGCGAGGATATATACTTAATTCATCATAATTTTTGGAAATTAACTCTCGTTTTCTCTTATTCATACATTAAATTGAGACACATTATTGTACCTCGCAATTTTATTCAATTTTAATAAAAACTATACATGCACGACTTTGAACATTTCTCTTTCTTTCAATAATATTATTTTATAAAAATATATGTTGCAAGTAATGAATGCTGTGTTAAATTGTCCACATTAAAAAGATTTTAAAATACCGTTTGTATATACATACATAGGAGTTTGATTTGAATTTATATATATGTTATTTAAATTAAGGAATCTGATCATGAAATCAGATAAATTTGTCAAAAAAGAACAGAGATTTTTACACTTTATTTTTAGACATTTATATTATAATGTTCTTTATCATTTTTATAAGTCAAGTTCCATAGCACAAGCGGATTTTATCGAAATATATATAAGAAGAATAACTGACGCATGCTCGTTTGATAAACGTACTTTAATAATAAAAATATACATACGTAAGGCACATAAAAACTACAATCCCTGTTGAAAAATCAGCAATGTCTGACAATAAGATTCCCTTTCCACTTCTTGAAAGGGAGCAGCTTCCAAGTAGAAATCGAATCTTTTTGTCAGACACTGGGGTCAACTTTCAGTAAGAAGAGAATTTTTCAATAAACCTCCTTGAAAAGATCAAGAAAGAAGCATTGATTTCACTGCATTTATTTTATAGCTTATGAAACGAGAAGAAATTTCCCAAAAGGACTTGACCAATTATGGTAAGTTTCTTTATGTAGGATCATTTCTTAATTTTTTGACGAGATATCTTTCAAGTGAAAATGGAATTTTATTGCCAGACGCCAAGATAATTTCTGGAGTAAAAAACAAAGGTTTCATTAAATAAAAGTAAAGTACACAAACAACTATCATCTCCAATAAAAATAATGTCTGGACAGGTAATTCCTTTTTCACTTATAGAAGGAGGTAAGCTTGCATTAGAAATGGAATCCTATTGTAAGACAGGGAGTTGATTTCCAGAATAATTTTGTTTATAATAAGCCGCTTTAAAAGTATAGAAAAGAATAATTTTGTTTTAATTTATTTATTTTTCATATTTTAAACTTTATTATTTGTTTCGTCTCGATTAGGTCGAGTTACGGCTCGTTCAAGACGGAAGTTCCATTTTCATAAGAACCACAGGTGTCGGTTCTTATGTATCATAGTGTTGTAATTTGGAGTAGATATAAGAGAGGTTATGCGTTAGTGAAAATGTTCGTGTATTCATATACGATATACCTATAGCTAGTTACGAGCTTATTTCACTCAGGATTTATTATAACGGCGCCCGTCTCTTGTTTATCCGGCCACTGATGCAATGTACAGTGGTGAATGTTTCGTTGTAATTGGGCAGACAAGGTTGGGTAAACGTGGTAGGGAAATTGATGCAGCTCTTATATTACACTCTAATTTTTACTTTTCTTAAATATACACTAAACACTTAGAGCTATGGGGATTTCCGATTAAATTTCAGCGTAATAGTGTTGTCTCATAACTATAAAGGATTGCGAAACTTTAATGTCAGGTGTGATGTAAAATGGCTTTTAGTTCTAGCACGTTAAAGAATTAAAATTGGTATCACTTGATGACAGTTTCGCTAAAGAAAACAAACTTGGTTTGATGACGAAGAATATAAAATAGAAAAGATTCTCTCAAAACCCCTAGGTTTAATATTTATATTCTTCGTCAAGAAAAATTTAATCAGCCATTTTTTGTATATCTCTTAATTCCGTTGAATATTCATACCAATAACAAAAAGTGATCTAAATACCTCAAGAATTACATTCCCACAAATCGACGTATCAAACAGGTTTAAGAGCCAATAGAGAAGTGGGATTTTCCGAGTACTTTATATGCAATGTTCATAAATTTTCACTAATTTTTTTGATGAGTTTTTTCTTGGGTATACTCCACTTGTATCATTACATACTGACGTCTCATAATGTATTCTATTTCTTTGATTAAAGATCATGAATTTGTAAAAATACTGCATCTCCTTATTAAAGAATATTAATCTCGAATGAAAATGGACTGCAGATTGGAAATCGTCTTTTTTGACAAGTGAGATATGTTAGTCACAGATTTGAACGGAAAATTTTGAGCGAATCAAAAAAAAAAAGACAAAAAGATGAAAACGATCGCGCCAAAGCATCCTGTCTTGGTTTTTGAAAACCTCGGTGCGTTGCACGCATACGTAATTTGCGTCTCTGTGCAAGCTCGATTCGCATGACATACGCAATGTGGCCTTCTCGTGGCCGTTTTAGCGTCGCGTACAGCTACTTACTCGCCCAGCACATATTTGCTTACACAAGTATGCATCATTAACTATGTCGTGCCAGAGATACTTTCGAGCAAATTTAATCGAATTGTCTCCCGTTAAAATATTTTGAGCACTCACATATTTCGCAGATAGAAGCTGAAATCAGACATTTTATCACCCACGGATTGTGAATTGCTTTGATACATTTTCTGATTCATGCCTTAAACATTTTCTGATAATAGAGATTTTTCACTTATTAAGCCCATTTGAACAAATCTTTAGAGCCAGTGCAGAAAAAACTTGAGCAATTAGTAAAAGAAAGTTTCAATATTATTAGAAGTGCAATAGAATATGTATGGTTTTAGTTCATTATTTCAAAGAATATTTAAAAGACTATTATTTTAATAGAAAGTTTGGGACAAGCTGTTATTATTAAAATGAAGAGGAAGAATAAGTTTGTTAACATAAATAAAATATTAAACATTTGAAAGGAGCTAATTATACTTCAATGATAAAATAAAAAATACAAGAAACACGATTCAATTGATCACAGAAAAAACGAAAGATAAAGTTTACATCGATTCCAGGCGAAAGATTCGCCGCAACAAAAAATAACCTTGCCGGTTAAACTTTACACGAATCGAAGATAATTTTCCATTTTTAACCTAGCCTGGATAATCTTTCGCCTCATTATCGCTCCATTTTTATTCGAAAAGTCACGAGAATTAGGACGCCAGCGCTATCTACCGTCTTTTAACTTAATTAAATTGGAGCAGAAATGGGATTCCCGGCTGTCAGAATTATTCTCCTAACCTCGCTTAAACTTTCACCGAAAAACATTCAATTTTTAACCGTTCCAAAATGTACCTGCAACATATTAACTATTGAATTTTCTAAGTCTTATTATTTTCAAATTAATATTGAAGTAAGTGAATAGTTGTTTCAAATCTGGTGTC
The DNA here is from genome assembly GCA_932066315.1 of Andricus coriarius. Classification (NCBI taxonomy): domain Eukaryota; kingdom Metazoa; phylum Arthropoda; class Insecta; order Hymenoptera; family Cynipidae; genus Andricus; species Andricus coriarius. Next base: position 67 of record CAKNWT010296394.1, on the reverse strand, counting down.
CTGATTTATATCTCGAATCCACTCATACTTTGTCGTTTTCCCATTGCTGCTAAGGGCGTAGCAGACG
>CAKNWT010296393.1:0-13795 GCA_932066315.1 Andricus coriarius | reverse complement strand
TGCACAAAGTAGTTCTACTTTCAACCAAAAAAGAGTATTTCTTGATGAAAAATGTAAAAGTTGATATTTCAACCAAGACAGATTTGAATAAAAATAAAAATCAGTTGAATTTAATAAAAAAAAAAAAAAATTTCCATAAAATATTTAAAAACATAACCGAATGAGATTCATTTTCAACCAAACAGTTGCATTTTCTAAAAAAATTGTCATTTTCCAAAAATGATGACTCTTTAAAAACAAAAAATGAGTTTTGAACAAAAGCGTTCATTATGTAACCAAGAAAGATTAATTAAAAAAATATATTTTTACAAAATACATGATTTTTCAACCAAATAGTTCAATTTAAAAATAAAAAAATGCAGCTAGATACTAGAATTTAGAACAAAACGATATGAGTTTCGTAAAAAAAATAGTAGAATTTTTACTATAATTTTTTGAAAATCCTGTAAAATTAAACAAATTACATTAAAATCTTCCAGATTCTTTTTTGAAAATTTTGTAGAGTTTTGAAATGTTCGCTCAAAATAAATTAAAAAAAAATATATATATATATATATCTAGTTTTTCTAGGAATTTTCATAACATTTTTTAATTCTTTTGAAATCTTTCAAAATGCTTAAAGAGCTTATATATTTTTTGTTTGAAATTTTCAAAAATCTACATTTTGTTTCAAATGTTTTGAAATATTTTCAAGTTTTAAATTATTTTGGAATGTTTTCAAAACTTTTGAATGTATCTTAAACTTCTTCGAATTATTTTTAATTATTAATTGTTTGATTGTTATTCAATAAACAAAATTTTTTTTCAATCTTTTTAAAATTAACTATCAAAATTAATTTTTTAACATACAGAATTATTTAAAATTTACCTCGCAATCTTAAGAAATTTTTTTCAAATTTCTTAAATTGTTTGAAGATCCTTAAAAAGCTGTAAAATTTTATTTACAAATGTTTCATAATTTACATTCAGTTTTTCGTTTTTTTTAAATATTTTCATGTTGCAAATTAATTTGAGACCTTTCAAAACTTCTGAATATTGCTCCGACTAATTAAAATTTTTTCCAAATTAATAATTTTTTGATTATCAAAAACTTTTTTTTATTATTCGGACCAATTTTGTACATTGAAACAATAATTTTCACATGAAAGTTTGTTTTTAAATCTTTTTAAATATTATCTTAAAAATTTGTTTGAAAAAATTGTTGTAGAACTTTGTGGAAACCTAATGAAATTTTTTTTATTATCTTCGAACTCGAAGTTTCACTATAATTTTTTGAAAATCCTGTAAAATTAAACAAACCACATTAAAATATTCCAGATTCTTTTTTGAAAAGTTCGGAGCTTTTAAATGTTCTCTCAAAAAAGAGTTTGAAAGAATATATATATTTATAGTTTTTATAAGTTTTTAAACACATTTTTTTATTCTTTTGAAATCTTTCAAAATGCTTAGAAAGCATCTATATTTTTTTCTCGAAATTTTCAAAAATCTACACTTTTTTTTAATGTTTTGAAATATTAGTAGGTTTTAAATTATTTTGAAATATTTTCAAAACTTCTGAATGTTTATTAAGCTTCTTCAAATTTTTTCAATTAATAATTGTTTGATTGTTATTTAATGAAAAAATTTTTTTTCACAGTCTTTTTAAAATTAACTCTCAAAATTAATTTTTGAACATAAGAAATCATTTAGTATTTTCATAGCAATCTTAAGAAATTTTTTTTGAGTTCCTTAAATCGTTTGAAGATCCTTAAAAAGTTTTAAAATTTTATTTCGAAATGTTTCAAAATTTGCATTCAGTTTTTCGTTTTTTTTTAATATCTCTCTCAAACTGACATTTTTTTCAATTTGATCATTTTTTAATTATCAACAACTTTTTTCAATCATTCGTAACAATTTTGTATATTGAAAAATTAATTTTCACATGCAAGTTTGTTTTTAAATCTTTTTAAATATTCTCTTAAAAATTTGTTTGAAAAATTATTGTAGAATTTTGTGGAAAACTAATGCAAATTTTTTTTATTACCTTGGAACTCGAATTTTTAATACAATTTTTTGAAAATCCTGTAAAATTAAACAAATTACATTCAAATCTTCCAGATTCTTTTTTGAAAATTTTGGAGAGCTTTTCAATATTCTCTCAAAATGAATTAAAAAATATGTATATATTTCTAGTTTTTCTGAAAATTTTGATAGCATTTTTTCATTCTTTTGAAATATTTCAAAATGCTTAAAAAACGTTTGATCGAAATGTTCAAAAATCTACATTTAAAAAAAATGTTTTTATATATTTTTTTAAGTTTTAAATTATTTTGGAATCTTTTCAGAACTTCTGAATATATCTTAAACTTCTTTGCATTTGTTCAAATTAATAATTGTTCATGTGTTATTTGTTTCAAAAAATTGTTTTTTTTTCAATCTTTTTAAATGTTCTCTTCAAATTAATTTTGTAATCTAAAAAGTCATTAAAAATATTCCCGGCAATCTTAAGACATTTTTTTCCTTTGTGAAATCCTTTGAAGATCCTTAAAAAGCTTTAAAATTTCATTTCAAAATCTTTACAAATTTACGTTTTGTTTTTAATTTTTTGAAATCTCTTCATGTTGTAAATTAAGTTTAGATCTTTTCAAAACTTCTACATATCTCACAAACTGACTGAAATTTTTTCCAAATTGATCATTTTTTAATTATCAACAACTTCTTTCTATTATTTGAACCAAATTTGTACATAGAAACATTAATTTTCACATCACAGTTTGTTTTTAAATCTTTTCAAATATTATTTTCAAAATAAATATACTTTTCTATTTTTTCTGAGAATTTTGAAAACATTTTTTCATTCTTTTGAAATCTCTCAAAATGCTTAAAACGCTTCTACATTTTTTTTTTATAACCTTCAAAAATCTACATTTTTGTTTTAAATGTTTTTATATATTTTTAAGTTTTAAATTATTTTGGAATTTTTTGAATATTTTTAAATATTCTCTTGATATTAATTTTGTATCATAAAAAGTTATTTTAAATTTTCCCGGCAATCTTAAGAAATTTTTTTTCATTTTTTGAAATCTTTTCATGCTGTAAATTAAGTTTAGACCTTTTCAAAGTATTAAATATCTCTCAAATTAATTGAAATTTTTTCCAAATTTATGGTTTTTTAATTATCAACCATTTTTTTATATTATTCGAACCAATTTTTCTGCATTAAAATATTAATTTTCACTATACTATACTATACTATACTATACTTTTTTTCACACTCCTGTAAAATTAAACAAATTAGATTAAAATATTCTAGATTCTTTTTTGAAAAGTTCGGAGATTTTTCATATATTTTCTCAAAATAAATTTAAAAAAAATTTATATTTCTAGTTTTTCTAAGAATGTTGGTAACATTTTTTCATTCTATTGAAATCTTTCAAAATGCCTCTAAATTTTTTGTTTGAAATTTTCAAAAATCTACATTTTGTTTTAAATGTTTTTATATATTTTTAAGTTTTAAATCATTATTTCATGTGTTATTTAATGAAAAAGATTGTTTTTTTTTCAATCTTTTTAAATATTCTCTTAAAATTAATTTTATAAAATGAAAAGTCATTTAAAATTTTCCCGGCGATCTTAAGAAATTTGTTTACTTTGGCAAATCCTTTCAAGATCCTTAAAAAGCTTTAAAATTTTATTTCAAAATCTTTAAAAATTTACATTTATTTTTTCATTTTTTGAAATATTTTCATGTTGTAAATTAAGTTTAGACCCTTTCAAAACTTCTAAGTATCTCTCCAAGTAACTGAAATGTTTTCCAAGTTGATAATTTTTTAATTATTAACAACTTTTTTCTATCGTTCGAAACAATTTTGTACATTGTAACATTCATTTTCAGATCCAAATTCGTTTAAAAATTTTTTAAATATTCTTTTAGAAATTGGTTTGATTCTTATTTGATAGACAACATTGTTTTTTTCAATCTTTTGAAAATTAACTCTCAAAATTAATTTCTTAACATAAAAAATCATTTAATATTTTCGTAGCAATCTTGAGAAATTTGTTTTGAGTTCCTCAAATCTTTTGAAGATCCCTAAAAAGATCTAAAATTTCATTTCGTAATGTTTCAAAATTTACATTTAGTTTTTCATATTTTTTAAATATTTTCATGTTGTAAATTAAGTATAGATCTTTTCAAAACTTTTAAATATCTCTCAAAGTAACTGAAATTTTTTCCAAGTTGATAATTTTTTAATTATCAACCATTTTTCTATTTTATTCGGATCAATTTTGTACATTGAAACATTAATTTTTACATCAAAGTTTTTTTAAAATCCTTTTAACGTTCTTTCAAAAAGTTGTTTTAAACAATCATTTTAGAATTTTTCGGGAACTCAATGAAAATTTGTTTATCATCCGGCAACTGAAATTTTTCCTATTTTTTTTTGTAAATCCTTAAAATCTAAACAAATTTCATTAAAATCTTCCAGATTCTTTTTTGAAAAATTTTTAAATATTCTCTTAAAAGAAATTTAAAAGAAAAAAAAATATATTTTTTTAGTTTTTCTGAGAACTTTGATAACATTTTCTCATTTATTTGAAAACTTTCAAAATGCTTAAAAACCTTCTAAATTTTTTGTTCGAAATTTTCAAAAATCTACATTTTGTATTAAATGTTTTGAAATATTTTCAAGTTTGAAATTATTTTGGAATGTTTTTAAAACTTCTGAATGTATCTTAAACTTCTTCAAATTTTTAAAAATTAATAATTTTTTGATTGTTATTCAATACAAAAAAATGTTTTTTTTACAATATTTTTAAAATTAATTTTGTAACATAAAAAATCATTTAATATTGTCATAGCAATTTCAAGAAATTTTTTTTTGGTTCCTTAAATCGATTGAAGATCCTTAAACAGTTTTAAAATTTTATTTCAAAATTTTTCAATATTTACATTCAGTTTTTCATCTTTTAGAATATTTTCATGTTGTAAATTAAGTTTAGGCCTTTTAAAAACTTCCGAATATCTATCATAGTAACTGCCCTTTTTTCCAAGTTGATAATTTTTTAATTATCAACCATTTTTTTCTGTTATTCGGATCAATTTTGTACATTCAAACACTAACTTGTACATCAAAGATTTTTTTAAATCTTTTTAACGTTCTTTCAAAAAGCTGTTTTAAACAATAATTTTAGAATTTTCCGGAAACTCAATGAAAATATTTTTATTATCTGGGAATCAGAATTTTTTCTATTTTTTTTCAATCCTGAAAATCTAAATGAATTTCATTACAATCTTCCAGATTCTTTTTTGAAAAGTTTGGAAAATTTTTAAATATTCTCATAAAATAAATTTAAAAAAATATATATATATATATATATTTGTAGTTTTTTTGAGAATTTTGATAACATTTTCTTATTCATTTGAAATTTTTCAAAATGCCTAAAAACATTCTAAATTTTTTGTTCGGAATTTCCAAAAATCTACATTTTGTTTTAAATGTTTTGAAATATTTTAAAGTTTCAAATTATTTCAGAATGTTCTCAAAAATTTCCAATGCTTAAAAAGTTTTAAAATTTTATTTCTAAATATTTCAAAATTTACATTAAGTTTTTAAAAATATTTTTATGTTGTAAATTCAGTTTAGATCTTTTCAAAACTTCAAAATATTTCTGAAACTAACTCAAATTTTTTACAAACCGATAATTTTTATATCGTTATTTATGAATCAAGACTCAATAATTTTACTTAGATATACAAAATTTGGTTAACAGAATAATTAAAGTTGTAAATTTTAAAGTTTAAACACATTTTCTTGATCAAATATGATAACTCAGATAGCTGCAACATGATTTAGCAGAAAAAATCATTTTTTCCCGATGGAAAACGCTACATTTTTTAATTCGTTTATAATATTGTCCGTGACAATACAAGTATTTAATATTCATATTTTTTGTGCTGCTATTCATTACAATTTTGAATTAATTTGAATATTGCTTGACGAGAAAAAACAATACTTAGCAAAAAAGACAATTTGTTTTTCAGAATTTTTAGAATAACGTTAATTGTTAATTCATGGTTATTTTGGATTAAACATTGAAATCGGTCAAAAATATTCTTTTTGAACATTTTTGTACATTTTGTGAAATGATTGCATATTTTAATAAAAAATTACAGTTGTAGAAATGTTTTACTTGCTCGTACAAATTTTTTCTACAATTTATTTGGCATTTCTATGAGTAGACAAATTTTGTCTTTGGACTTATTTCTCTTTATTTGAACGTATAGTCAATATCCTGTTCTCGAACTACTCAGAAATTTAAAAAAAAAATAGATGAAGTTTGAATATTTCATCACAATAAAACTACGATTCACGCTTGGCTCAGGTGTCTCAACTCCTAACCACCATAGAAATGTAGGTAGTAATTTTTGTCAATAATGTGATAATGTCTGGTATATATAACAGATCCAAAAAATTATCAGTTGCAGTTGAATACATTTTTCAAAAATCCGATTTTCTGTTACAAGAAAAATGGAAATTTTTGTTTTTACTCTGCTCGTGACCTTTATGGTATTTCTCAATTCTGTTGGTAAGTTGAATACAAAAACATAGAACCCATCATATTTTGAAATATTACATTTGTGGTAGAAAATTGATCGTTTTTAGTTCAAAATTCATCTATTTAATTAAAAATTAATGTATTTTGTTGAAAATTCATCTTTATTGGTAAAAAATTAATCTTCTCAGTTGACATATTTTTTCGTTAAAATTTCCACTCTCATATTTTTTATTGAGAATTCATCTTTTTTTGTTTAAAATTTCACTACCTGGTCGAAAGTTGAAATACTTTCTTAAATTTTTTTTTTTTTGGTTGCACATTTATAATTTTGGTTTTGGATTAATCATTGTTATTAAAAATTCATATCTTTGGTCAAAATTTAACTATTTTGGTGAAAATTAGTTTTTTTTTTCTTGGTAGAAAATTAATTTTGTTAACCATAAATTTAGCTATGGTATTTTTGTTAGGAAATTGATATTTTTCATTTGCAAATTCATTCATTTGGTTTGCTTGAAAATTGTACTGCTTATCTAAAAATTCGTTTTCTTCGGTTTAAAATTAATATGTTTCTACTTTAAAAACTATTTTGTTAAAAAAGTATTGTTTTTTCGTTGAACTCAACTGGAAAATAATTATTTTCTTTTTAAATTGAAAATTTAACTCTTGCAAGTTTGGTTGTAAGCTTATTTTTGTTTTAGTTGAAAATAGAACAATTTGGTGGAACATTAATTTGTTTTGTTGAAAATTCTTCTTTTGGTAGAAAATTATATTCTTGGTTGAATTCGTCTTCGTGGGTTATAAATTCAGCCAATTGGGGAAAAATTCAATTGCTTTTTTAAAATTTTAATTATTTTGTTGAAAAATTAACTATTTTGTTAAACTCATCTTTTATGGTCAAAAATTCAAGAGATAATTCATCATTTCTGGTAGAAATTGATTAATTTAATTATAATTAATTTAATATTAATCTTTGTTTGTTTGTTTAAAAATTCATTTCTTTCGATAGGAAATAAACTTTTTTCAAAAATTTATCTTTTTTGGATTAAAATTCAAGTGTATTGGATAAAAATTTATGTATTTTGATATGAGAAAATGAGAGAAAAAGATAAACAATGCTTCATGAAAGCCCTAAAAGATAATCATCACAAATTTTTGAATTTCCTTGAAAAATTAACAATTCAAATTTTGATGGCACAAAAAATAAGGAAAATTAAAAAATTTTATTTTCCGGTCAAACTAGTTCACAAATTTGTTGAGAATTACTTTTTAATAGAAAGCGACGTTTTCGTTTTATTCATAAAAAAGAACATTGAAATTTGCAAAAAATTAAATTTTTTCTCAAACGACACAAGCTACAAAGAAAATTAATAAATAAAAGTTATTTACTCAAAAAATGGCTACAAATATGTTAATTATCGTTTTTTGATGGGATACTTAGTTTTTGTTTTAATTGTGAAAATTAATATTAAAAATAAAAAAATTGAATTTTTGGAAGAACGACTCAAGAGACAAAAAAAAATAATCCAAAATAATTTTTTTTTCGAAGAACGACCCAAGATACGAAAAAAGATAAATGGACGAAAATTGTGCATCCAAAAAAGATTTACAAACTTTTAATAATGACTTTTTGATAGGATGCCTAGTTTTTGTTTAAATCCTAACAAATAAGATCGAAAATAAAAAAAAGATTGTCGAGAAAAGACCAATTGACCAAAAAATAAACCAATTCATTTTTTTTGAGAAACGATACAATGTGCAATAAAATGTTAATTAACCAATTTCTTATAGGATGGGCATTTTTTAAATTATAAAAACAGGACAATAAAAATATATTTGTTTCAATATTAATGCGGAAAATAAACTTTTTTGAAAAATTCAAATTTTTCGAGTCAAAATTCAATGGTTTGGTTAAACATTCATGCATTTTGATGAAAATTAGTCTTTTCGTAGAAAAAAATTATCTTTCTTGATTTAAAATTCAGCTCTCTTGGGCTAAAATAAACTTTCCCTCAAACTTTTTTCTCTCGAAAGTCCAACATTTCAGGTTGAAAATTCAATGTATTCTAAAAAATTGATCTTTTTAGCTTGAAAATTCAACATTTGATTAAATTTAACTTTTTTAAAAATTAGAATCCCTTTTTGATGGATATATCAATTGCTTTCCATTCAAAATTGAAATATTTTTTTGTTAAAATGTGAACTATTACATTTTTTGTTGAGAATTCATATTTTTTATTGAAAATATCACTATCTGGCTGAAAGTTGAACTACTTTGTTAAAATTGATTTTTTTTGTAGATTTATAATTTTGGTTGTAGATTCATCATTTTAGCTCAAAATGTATATCCTTCCTCAAAACCTACCTATCTTGGTAAAAAAATTGTTTTTTTTTTTTTGTTTTTGTAGAAAATTAATTTTGTTTGCTGAAAATTTAGCCATAGTATTTTCAGTAGAAAACTGATTTTTTGATTTGCAGATTCAAGTTTTTGATTGCAAATTAATGAATCGCTTTGAAAATTCGTCTTTATTGATAAAAAAATGACTCTTTTTGGTTAAAATGTCAACTCTTACATTTTTCGTTTAAAATGAATATTTTTTTATTGAAAATTCTACTAGCTGGTTGATAGTTGAAATACTTGGTTAAAAATTAAGCTTTTTGGTTATAGATCCATCTATCAAGTTAAAAATGTCTATCTTTGGTCAAAATTGAGCTATGTTGTTCAAAATTCGTTTTTTTTTCTTGGTAGAAAATTATATTTGTTAACTGAAAATTTAACTATGGTATTTTTGGTAGAAAATTAATTTAAAAAATGTTTAAATGCAAGTTTTTGGTTGCATTCCAATGTACTAAAAGGCTTCTAATTTTTTATTTTTTCACTATTGAAAGTTTATTAAATTTATTTATTTCAATTTTTTAAATTTTATTTTAAATACTTTATATTCATAAGAGTTCTGAAGTTTTACATTTCTATTTGAGTATTTAATACTTAAATCTTGCAGAATTAGTAAGACTCACAAAATTTTCAACACTCAACATTTATCTTAGTTATAAATAATTTAACTAAACAAATCTCACATTTTATTAATTTTTTCCGGGAAAAAAATTATTATTTATTCTGTATCTATCAAAGTAGCTTCTCGGTCTTACTAAATTGCAGACAATTATTAAAATGTCATATTTAGTTTTATTAAAAATCATTTAGGTTAAAGAACATAAAATTTGTATATTGAGCTGGATAAGCTATATTGATACATATAGGATAAAAAAGTCTATTTTTCCGTGAAAAAATATATCTGTGCATTCACATGATTTATTGAATAGCTAAGTGTCAACAGTTGACAATATTTCGGTATTTAGTGGGCTAATAATATATTTTGATATATTATATATGATTTTTTTGTAAAAAAAAGACAATTTTAGTTGAATTTGGGTGTGTGAAAAAAATATGAAAATGGTTTATATGATTTTAAAATTTGTTTGTAATAATAAAATTGTACATTAAGGAAATTATTTGCCATTTAAATATTTTCAAGTTGCCATTTAAGTTGATCTCAAATACATGTAAGGGTTCAAACTGATAAATGAAATATTTTTCTAAAAAATTCAATTATTTTGTAAATTTGCTTTTTGCCAAATAGGCTAAATAGCATCTGTGTGCGTTCGTTAACAATAGTCTCTGCACATCACACATAATCAGTTAAAATTTCAGATCAATACATTTGAGGTTCGCTGAAAAAATTATTTTATAAAAAATCTCTGTATTTAATTTTGCAGAATCAGTTTCTCCATCACGAACCCGTTCTTCAATACCCGATCTTAATGAACATTTTGTACCATCACCATGGAGTCCTCAAGAAGCAGAGCAAGATTGGTTCCCACAATACGAACTAATTCCTAATCCCGATGGCACAATTTGGGGAATCAAATATCAGGGAGAGAAGATCAAAAACAGTAATTTCAAAATTATAATTCTAAACTCATTTATTTATAGAGAATTCACCATCAAACGTCAAGTTTTTACCTAATTATAAAATGTTTTACATGCTGATCCAGAGGCCGCAACGTAAGGCTGAAAAGTCTCTTCTGGACAGATAATTCTCGATCTAACCAATTTTTTTCAAATTTCCAGTGAAATTCTGCGGTTGTCCTTATGACAAAATTTAATCTATATGATTTGTTTTAATTAATATAAAACTGTTGGGTTTTAGAAAAAATTAAATTTCTTGGATAAATATTGGTAGACTCACAATTTAATCAAACCTAGATATGTGGGCGACTATTCTCCTGGCCGTTTGTGTGCTGGCTGAATTTTCATTGAGCCTATAAAGGTCGTCGACGGCTGCCGGTGGGCGAATCAGCGGTAGCACCGATATTTATACCTGACCCGCTGGGCAGCGCGCGCCAGTCGGGTGGGGGATGGCTTGCGGTTGGTCGCTGCTGTGACGCGCGCGAGCCAACCCGCGCGGCATCCGTAGAAGCGGGTACGCTCGCGTGGCGGTAGATGCTGCTTGGCTACCAGCTAGGCGGGAGCGAAGCCAATCAGAGCCTGGTACCGGTACCACGCTTTGATTGGCCGAAATCGCGGCACGAGCGAAGTTTGATCGGACAATCCCGTGTTCCCTGCAACGTATTCAAATCGGACCTGTTTGATAAGGCTTTAAAAAAAAGAATCAACCAAAATGTCGCGTAAAGGAAAAGTTTAATCATCTTTCAAAATTTGTCAGTACGCTGGCGGGCGTCAACTTATTTTTAGAGCATAAAAAACGTCTTTGACTTGTTGAGCAACATTAAATAAATAATCTACTTGTTTTAAGTTCCTGAATTTTTTTATTTCTTTTAATAATCACTTACTACATTTATCTTACAGTCGGTTTTACCAATGGTGACAAAATGTTCAATAAATACGATGTACAAGTTGCAACATTCCACGACTTCGGATTTTCCAGACCGAGACCAGGATCAAATTGTAATTAAAAAACTTCAAAACAATCTGAAACAAATATCAAGAAATTCTACATAAAATTTCAGAAGAGTGGTTCAAAAACGCATAAAAAATAGCTGCAAAGTTGTGATTTATAAAAAAAATTTCAACTTTTCATTAACTTCTTAGTTAGATTGTGTTCAATTTCTGTTAGATTGAGTTACTTAAGGATTCTTCAAAACAATTAGTTATTGCTCATAACTATCGTCTCTAAGAGTGATGCTCTGAATGAGGTTTTTTAAAATCCATTATCAACTTTTCCTTGGCTTCTTAGTAAGAAAAAAATAATAAATATACATCCAAGACAACTGTTTTATTAAATATTCTTTTTATTTTACAGATATTTTTTTTATAAAATAAGAACTCTGTAATAAACTTCGTGTTGTAATTGAAACACCAAAGAAAGATTAGAAAGTTTAGAAAAAAATCAGAATTTCCTGTTATTACTCTGAAAGGAAAATAGTTATAAAATAATAGTAAATGTACATTAATTTCTGACTAACTTTTCATTTTTGAATCAGATCGAGAGAATGTCATGCCACTTAATGGTAATTATTTGAAACGCAAACGAGAACGTATTGCAGACTTCCACGACGTGTGGCGCCCAGTGAAACATTACAGTCCTCCTCCTTCTCCTATTCATCATCCTCATAGTCCAGCAGGTAATTTAAAAGCTAAAATACAATCTAATATGCAAGTCCAAATAAATAGAAATTCTTAGTGAATTTTTAAATTACTACAAATTTCCGGAAAGTAAGAAACTCTAAAATTTATTTTCGGTGTGAGTTATGGAGGAGAAAATAAAAAACATTATTTTTTTGAAAACGGCTTGAACGACTTTGCTGAAAAAATGTATGTCGTAGATACTAAAAAGACTATGTTTGAAGTGGATTTTCAAAAAATTCTGAAAAGAGTCTCATCAATTTTCTCAGAAATTGTCCCATTGCTTTTCTGAACATATATTTCGTTCACGGAAATCGGTTGAGCTGTTTTGGAGTAAAATTTCTTTTTTGATTTTTTATTCCCCCTCCATAACCTCCACACAAAATAAGATTTCGAAAATTTTATATCATATAATAAGGTGGAGTCTATGTGACTTAAAGTTTCTCAAATTGCATTTTTGGAATTTATGGTTGGTGAAAGGAAAATAAGAAAGCACTTTTTCTCGAAACCTATTTGAAAGATCTCAATTAAAGAAATATATCTTTTGAAAACAAATGAGGCAATTTTTGAAAAAATCCAAAAGACATTCTGATAAATAATACCAGTGAAAACATTTTGTTAAAATTTTGAAATTTTTTTTAATCATGTCGTTTTCACTGTTATTGGCCCTTCAAAAGAGAATGTTAAAGAGAATTGTGAATTTTTTTAATAAGCAGCAAAATCATTGCTGCAAAAAAAAATTATTTAAAAAGGACCTCTGCCAAATATGATGCAAAAATATACCATAACGTTGGGCCTGAAAATAACTTTTTATTTTAATCAGGGGCTACATGTTAATATTAACTTTTCTCAAATTAAGATACAATTCTTTTGGACCAATATATAATTTTTGAGTTGCAATAAAAAAAACAATATATCATTTGCACCGCTTGTTTAGATAACCAGCTTAGTTGTTTTAAATGATTTTTTTTTGCTTGGTAAAATGATTAACTTTATATTTTTTCTTGCAGAATCAAGTACAGGACGAAACTGGAAGAAATAACACAAACTAAAATAATGCTGATCTAACCCTCCCATTAGGTCAAAATAATGAGGATAATTTCGCATGTGGACATTCACAAAAAAAAAAATGTTACATTCATATTATGATGAATAAAATGATTTAGCATGGACACGTTTTTTTTTTTGCAATAACCTTATTAAATGTCGCATATTTCGCTGAAAAAGATTAATAAACTTGGTTTAGTTTGCCTTAATTTAAGTCAAAAAAAGTTGAATACCTGGTGGTTCAAAAATGCACTTAGGTTATATTAGATAGATATTTCGATGTCTCAAGTTAAAAAAAACACCCTGTATACAAAACTTACTTTGAAGCTACTTTAATTAAAAAGTTTTTCTGTTTTACGTAAAAGTGCCAATATTTTAAATTTGTTTAACGTGCTTGTTTGTGAAAATTTGAATTAATATGCTTCAGCAAAGTTTCTCAAAAATATATATTATTTTGAAAAATATCAGCAGTAACCTAAATAATTAAGGAAAATTGAAATCTGGAAAAAATTAGAATGTACATATTTCACGACATAAGCTGTTTATCACAATAGTTATTGTTAAAGT
>CAKNWT010296392.1:0-21149 GCA_932066315.1 Andricus coriarius | reverse complement strand
TTAGAAGTACTTATTTAACAAGCAACTATCATTCAGTTCATATTTCTAGCTACGAAAGTGAACAGAGCTTATCAATTATTACTTTGGTTTTTCTTTTCAGGAAAATCAATAATGAAAGTCATTCCCTACCACACAGAAGTCCCGCATTTGCCGAAATCCATGAAGTACTACATCCAAACGCATGTTAAGAAGAGTATCAGAATCGACCCGAAGTTCTTACCCAATAAGCACGTTCCCAATTTCCCTGAAATATACATGTCAGAATATTTCACTAATCCACTGACATTGCTATACGCAATGAAACGTCTAGATTTTCCTTCGGATCCTGAAATTGTTATCCACGTCATCGGTACAAAAGTGGAGAGCGAAGCAGACGGAGCCGAAATTTGGGAGATTCTTCTGCACCGTTTACCACGTTTAAGTTTGCTTAAAATAATTTTTATCGGACAAGAATTCTTTCAGAAAAAGATGACGTTTAAAGTTTGTGATCGTTGCGCTACCAAAAACAAAAGCTTCTCTATTGGAATGTATAGTTTACTCTATCATGTGTACTTTGAACGAAAAAATTTTGTAAAACCAAATATTGTGCTAGGATGCAATCTTGGCTTCCACAAATATGCACTCAGTTTATCTGAAGACACATGGAAGGATAGTCTTGTTGCTTTGACTAAACTTAGCTGTCCAGTTGTACTAGCGTCAGTCGGGGATCGAAAGGCACAACGGACTTATCTAAGAATTCGTAGATTGATTGGAGATTCTATGACATATTTATTCTGTGAACGAAATCCCTTTGCGGGCTTGAAACCGTACAGAGATTTTGAGACTGATGGACTTTGTTATAAAAATCGATACATAATTACCTACCCAAAATTAACATTCACGGCAAGTAAAGATAAGCCCTACAAAGATTTGAAGTGCTCACGTTGCAAAGAATTTATAGGCTATATTGAGAATAATTTTGAGAAGAGCATGAGCTTTCAGAAGTGTTCCTCTTGCTTAAAGGAATTTGATCTTACTCCTTCAGACCCGTTACCTACTAAAGACGGCTTAATTCTAACAAAAAAAAACATCAGTGACGAATTACTAACTGCCAAACTTGTAAGAATAAAAAACTTTTTGAGTGGAAATCTTAAAGAATTAAAGGAACAGCTCCTACAAAGTAGCTTAAGGAAGTAATATAAGGTATTATCTGTACATCTAACATTGCGCTACTACAGTATGTTTGATAAGAATGACCAATCTACCTAGACAGGCTATTCATTAATTATGTAAGGTTTTTCTTATCTATGATTTTGAGATATTTCGATGTCTCAAGTTAAAAAAAACACCCTGTATATATATATATATATTCGTAGTAATAGTATATTATGCACCGAGGGGAAGTCCCCTTTCCCTTGGCGCATTCGATACTTTTTTATAACAAATGCATGATTTCAGACACGATTGGAACACAGGCACAAGGTTTCTGCTTATATATGGAAGAATTTTGGAAACTTTATTTTAATTTTAATATGAATTTGGGAAATTCATGGAAAATCAGAGTATCCAAAAATTCCCAAAATTTAGGGAAATTTTTGGTAATGTATGGTAATTCATGGTAACTCATCGGTTCGAGTTAGTTCAATCTGTCAACGCGATCAACTAATCGCTTGACGAGCACTTTTTCTGAGCCCAAAATTTGAGCTAACGGATGTATCATTTTCATTATTCCCCTCTAAAGTCCAACTTTTGCTCCCTCTCGTCTCATGTGACCATACTTGAAAAGCACTATTTAAGCCCCGCTTTACAGGCAACGAAAAGGGCTGAAATCGTGCATGTGTTATAAAAATTAAGTATATGTAGACTTACAAAATAATTGTTTTCATTTTGGCGTAATCGAGTCATTAAAGTTATTTTCGTCAAAAAATGTATCATTTACTTTATTCCTTTATTAAAAAAATCACACTGTCTGACATGGATTTCATCACAAAATCAATTTTACCTTTTTAGGATCCTCAAAGCATGTTAGAAAATGTCGGACAGTGATTATTAACCCTAGAATCCACCTATTAATTTTTTTGCCTTCTAAATCCACAATCCCCAGTGGGCAGAATATTTGGCGACGTCTCTACGACATCGTTACGACATCTTTATGACAACTTTACGACATCCTATGTCCATGTCGTTCAGGTGTCTTTATGACATGGACATAGGATGTCGCAAAATTGTCGTAAAGACGTCGTCTAATTTGGTGCCCACTGCCCAGCAGGCACAAAATTTGGCGACGTCTTTACGACATCGTTACGGCATCTTTACGACAAGTTTACGACATCATATGTCCATGTCGTTAAGGTGTCTTTACAAAATCGCTAAGACGTCGTACGATCTGACGATGTCTTTACGATGTCGTAAAAACACCTACACGACATGGGCGTAGGATATCGTAAAGTTGTCGTAAAGATGTCGTAAAGATGTCGTAAGGACGTCGTCCAATTTGATGTCCACAGGGTGGGTGGGTTACAATCGTTCACAAACTTTCTCGTTCGCGTAATACACTTTCCATATGCGAAAATACGGTTTAATTATATATGAATCTCTTCGTTTTTTAATAAAAAAGAGAATGGTGTGTGCAAAATTTTAATTTTTTAAACATACATTGGTGAAGAAATGATTCAAAGGGCAAAAAGTGTCGAAAACATGCAAAAATGAGTATTTAAAAAAAAATTCTGAATTTTTTCCTAATCAACCGATCTCAATGTTTCAAACGACGTTTTGAAGAGGACATCTTGGACGATCAGGATAAGATTATGAGCTTGGTGTTCTCTTAAAAAAGTATAATTACTATGGGTAACAAACGTGCCCCACGCCGTATTAATTTGTTCGCCGCTCGGCAGATATGCACTCACTGATGCATTAACCTACGTGACCCCACTCCCAGACAGTGGCGTTGAATTGTGGATAGAGTTTCTTTTTGAAAGAACCATCTGCCAGCTCAGAAGTAGAGATTGAATTTTTCGGGAGCTACATTCGTACCCGAGTGTGTGGTTCTAGGGTTAATTAAAAATACTTAAAATAAATAATCCATTTTCATCCAAAGTTTAAAGTCATTTCCTGACTTTTCTATCATTATAAAAGAACATTATAGATAGATGTTAAAAATATCTAAGACGGTCGAAATCTTATTTTTGTTGTTTCTGCTAAAATTTTACTAGACTGGCATCTCTTTTAAGGTGACTTGGTTCCGATGAAGAAATACGAATTATTTTGATACAAAGTTATTCAAAATCGATGAAAACTTACTGGCACATTTACCTTAAGTGTGCAATTTTTCAGCTTTCTCGAAAAAATAGAACGCATCAATTGTCGATTATCTATCAATTCTATCGAATTTATTTTCTGAAGCGCAAGTCACGTAGATAGGTAGAGGTTGATTATCGTAGTATCCATAAATCAGTTGAGGTTGGATTTGGCCTTGGACCATTTGCATGAGTTGAACGAAATTCATAATTGGAACTGGAGTTGTGGGAACTGATAATCCTGGGTGGGCTTCATTTCCGTGACCTAACGTGGATCCATTATAGGAGCTCATATAGAATTACTGTTTGGGCATCTTTCCAGAATACATTACGCTCGCCGGTCTAATCATCGAAACTTCATGAATGCTCGAGGCTATAGCTGCTGCCATGTGCGATTCATTTATCTGACTGCTCCAACCCAATCTGCAGATACAAATGATGATGATAACAATCCCAATTAATCCGACAACGCCACTGACAATCCCGATGATTAAAGTATCGTCTGTTCCGGCTGAGTTAATGATTGTGGGATTTCCCATAGAATCACTGTTATAAGGCTTATGTCGGTTATTTTGAAGCGTTGGGGCAACTGTCCAGATGATTTCGGGCTCGGAAGCAGTCGACTGAGCAGAAGTTATTGTTTCTGTTGTCTGCATTTTTGTCAATGTGGGTCGATTACAAGATAAATGGGCTTCGGTCAATTCATGAAGTAACTTTCCTGCCGCGTAATCAGGACTCTTGCATTCAATAAGTTCGGAAATAGATTTGAATCCAGAAGCGGTTGATTTTAACCATCGCCAAAGATGTTTCGCTTCACAGTCGCAGTTCATCGAATTTAGACCCTTTCTTTCATCAGAGTCAGTTCGCTCGTCTAAAGCAGCTATTAGATCAGATGGAATAGCCTGAAATTTGCTTCCTGATACGTCCAGCTCGATCTTGGTTGATTTCGGAACAGAGAATAATAGAGCTGCTGGAATAGCGTCAATAGATGTGTTTTTCAATCCCAGGGAAAAGTTCGGTACCCGAATTCCTGCCAATGAACTTGATAGAATATTCCGGAGTCTGTCGCCTCTGAGCGTTAGCTTGCAAAGATGAGGGTGGCTTTTAATAGATAGCTGCTCATTGCTGATGGATGAATCCTTGATTTCTACGTCTAATTGCTCCAAGTTGTACATTTTCTTGAGGATGCCGTAGTGTTGATAATAGGACTTATACTGAATCTATTGCCACTATACTCATACCCTCTAAGCAAGTGGAAGTGGTTATATTTTATGTTCGAAGAAATAATATCACGTGCTCTTAAGGCACTCGCCAACTTGAAATGTTTCTATTCAGAGGTTTCGTGTTGGGTTTAAAATACCGTGAATTTACTTCATACTTTACTTCCCAGTGCGCACAAAATTTGGCGACGTATTTACGACATCTTTACTACAACTTTACGATATCCTATGTCCATATCGTTAAGATGTCTTTACGATATCCTAAAGACGTCGTAGGCTCTGACTATGTCTTTTTGACATCGTGAAGACATCTTAACGACATGGACATAGGATGTCTTAAAGTCGTCGTGAAGATCTCGTAACGAAGACGTAAAGACGTCGCCAAATTTTGTGCCCACTGGGTTCATACTTCATTAACTTCATACTAGTATGGACGTACAATTTGAGCTAAACTAAACTTACATATTTTATGAATATGCTATGTTTGACATTGCAAAGAATATCTCTCCAGGGGCAAGAGGGACGATAACGAATTCTCGGAGGGTGCAGGTGCAGGAACAGTGTACTTGCAATTTGGGTGAATATTCTAAAATCGTAAGTCGTAAGCGATTATTTAAAGGAAAGGTTAATAGTTGCGTATTTTTATAGATTTCAGACATCTCAGCACTTACATACTAGTTTAACACAGAAATATGATAATATGGCAATCAAATAAGTGGATCATAGTAATTTTTAAATATATTGTTTCATCTGAGCATGTGGAAAGTTGAAAAATAAGTCAGACAGCAATATATTAGTTGCCGAATTTTGTTTACTATGGCACTAAACCTGGAGAATCGAAGAAAATATCTACCTCATCTTTAAACAGAAAAAAAGTAAAACAGATTAATTATTATTTGATCTGATAAATATAAAGTCAAATTTACAAGTTCATAATTTATAATCCGAAAGAAATAATAAATATAATAAATCCCTCACAGTATATCCCAAAATATCCTACGGCTGTGAGGGATTGTTCTTTTTATACATATTTCTCTTCATCTCGGTGCTTTAATTATTTTTCCAAATAATTTTTAAATATATTGTTTCATCTTGACATGCAAAAAGTTGAAGTATAAATCAGACATTATCTTACCTCATTTGCTTTTGATAGAATTGATCTTTTATCTGTAAATGAGATTGTTATAGTTGTCAACAAAAAGGTGAAAAATTTTAGGAGGAACTACTATCGACGCAAAAATTTTAGGAATCTCACTCCTTTGGAATTCAAACTACAAACTGTAAGGGATCGATAGGCTCTGGAATTATTTACAATCTCCCGGAAGGATGTGATTGCTTTTTCCCCGTGAAAATCGCGATATTTTTAGACATTTTTTTTTTGGTTGGACAGCAAGTGCCAGAAAGCAGCGGGGGTGCATTTTTTTTCTGCTGGTCACAAGAAGCGTCAGTGTCTGGGCAATAGTTTAGAAGCACTGGTTGAAGAAAGGCACCAGCAGTCGGCATACAAAAAAGACACCCCCGCTGCTTTTTGACCCTTGCTTTGAAAAAAAATGTCTAAAAATAGCGCAATTTTCACGAACAAGAAAACAATCACATCCTTCCGGGAGATTGTAAATAATTTTAGAGCCTATCCGTTACAGTTTGGAGTCTGAATCGCTTTAATATCTTCATCAGAACTGAATATAGTATAGTTGCACATTTTTGTAATTTTTAACAATTTTTATTACTTCTCAAATTTACTAACTGCAATTTGTTCATAAATATTTGGTGCATATTCATGAATCTTTTAAAATTTTTCCCATTGCCTCTTTTATAAGAAATTATGTTCTAAACATGACTTTTCTTAAATGTGCCTGAAATTCTATACTTTTTAAACATATTTTTCAGCCTGCGAAGGAGAAAAAAATTTTGACCTCACCGTATTCAAGCTTAATTACGTCGAACACTTTCAGCTTTCAAATGACTATTTACTTATTACTCTGGCATTTTTTTTGTCTGAGTTGTTAAGCTTCAAAGGCAGATGCCTGTAATTTTTGCGTTGATAGTGGAAGATTTCCAAATTGCAAGAGTTTGCACAATATGTAAAGAATGTTTTAATAAGTTTAATATAAATAAGAAAAAAGTAAAAAGTAATGGAAAAAGGTCGAAATAAGGAAAGGCATGAGAATGCGTAGTAATGAAATGTTAAGAATAGTACTGCCGGGGGGTCAAACCAAACGAAACAAACCATGACGAGCTAGATTGTCGGGAGCTGCTAGGAAGAGGTTCAGACGCGAATTGTTAAATAAATCGGACGCAACAACTAGTCCGACGGGGACTCCAAAGAGGGGCCATTCTGAAAGCAGCTGACTCTTATAGCCTGGCTCTTCAAAGTCACCTGAAAGTGCCCATAGTCGCCGAGGGGTTCCCAATAACCAAACTTCATGACGACCAGGCCACGGAAATTAAAGCGGCATTAGAGAAGAAAATCGATGGGTTGCAACCTGGAGAAGTCATCCCAACATTTGAAGACTGCCGCTTTAAAACTGATACCCTTACCGTCATCTGTTTGGACGAAGGGTTCCCAACTTGGCTCATTGAAGCTGCTGGCGGATTACAACCTTCGGTGGGAGCTACGATCAAAGTGTTCGACTGGAAAGTCCCCTGAGGAAAGTTTGACTAGATATTTCATTGATCATTTCTCTCTAAGACAATGTTCGATTTAGTATCAAGCTGAGATTAGAAAATGGAGCCAAAAGTTTTTCTTTGTGCGATATTTTTCCGTATCTTTGTTGTTTTTAATGTAGGCGGGGGGCCCGTAAGGTCCCCCTGGCTCTCAAGCTATAAAGCCTATTGTGCCACAGCCGTTTTTATACTCAAGGCAGTACACCGAATCCGGCCACCGTCACCGAGTATTTTAGATTTGCGTGGATTTCGTTGTTTCCGACGTTCTGGAAATATACCTCTCAGGTGCCAGGTATACCACATCGTACAGTAAATGATGCGGACCTCTTTGCACGGCAAAGTGAGCTACACTCACTCTGCCATACGGCAGCCTCCCTAGCCGGCTGGATAGGGAATACGGCCAGGCTAGGGTGGACTGAGTGATTCCTCTGAAGTCATCAGTTAGATGCACGAATTCAAAGTACTGCCTTGGTGATATATGTAAGTGTATGTGTGTGTGTGTGTTAATGACACAAAATCGACCAGCGACCACTGAGCATGGGGCCCCTACGCAAGGAGATCGCTGACGCATTTGCGAGTCTTCTGAAAATCGATTAGTGACCCCGAATGTTAGGCTCTCGACATAGAGCCCTTTCATTCCTTGGAAGGTAACCAGCCTCTTCTGAAGAGATCTACAGTTTAAAGTGGGTTCTGAACCACCAAAGCCCCGGTAGAAGTACATAGAAAAATTTCCATTACTACCGGCTCAGGGAACGAACCCCAGTCCTCCTGCACGGAAGTCTGACACGCTATCGTCTGAGCAACTGAGGCTACTTCCACAACTTATCTGATTTCTTGAATTAATAATCTCATTTTCGCATAAATGGCATGTCAGCTCTTTTGGAACGCCACCCTTTATATGTGGACGTCCTCATGAAAAGTGATCTTACGGGATACTGGGACCTATAGTGAATTAATTGGTACTATACTCATATCCAGAAAGTAAGCGGAAGTATGTATATTTCATGTTCGAAGAAAAAATATAACATGTGTGTTTATGGCACTTGCTAAGTTTATATGCGTTTTTCGCGAAAAATGGGTTTTAAGAGTTCCAAACTAAAAAATGCCCCGGTGACTCGTTTTTTAACTTGAAGGGCTCATTTTGGGCCTTAAATACCTGTAATGTATCCAGCTATATGCGAGAAACTATGCTGTTGGAAATTCATCGTATTTTGCTTTGTTAAGCTATATATTTTAATTTTTAATTTTTTAATGGCATTTTCCACGTTTAAAACCATTTTCCCCATCAAAAAAAGGTTTGAAGCGATGATAACGAACTTTCTTAGAAGTAACAGTTTTGTCTCTTGACTGTTTGTTGTATATAGTGTGGATTCGTGGAAAAATTTAATTATCAATTTTTTCTTCATGGCTAAAACCATAAATATGGACAATAGAAGGCCTGCTAACGAACTTGACACGACTTTTTAGACCAAAAAAGAGTTCACCATATACAATTTTGATTGAAAAATTTCTTCGAAAGTTATCGCGTCGTCAGCATACATACAGACCAACAGAAAGACTCAAAACGTCGTTCAAACTGGTTAGGTCGAAATTCACATAAATCTAATACCTATCATCATTAAAGTTTGAAAAGGTAGTATGCTTCAAACCTTTGACGATAATGTAGAATATGAAGCCTCCGTAACAAAGAAGGACATGGAAGAAAGAACAAGATGAAATAAATAAGTTTTTTAATACTTTATACCCAGATTATAAAAACTATCTATAATTTAAAGTTATGAACGGTAAGGTATTTCAACAAACTTTAATAAATTACAATAAAAGAGAATACTCAAAATCGCACTGGGTCTCACTGGGAGCAACTGCCACCTAAAAATGACACCGGCTCCCAGTAGGACCGCGGTAAATCACACTCGTGGCCACGTCTCACAACCGTGAGATGGGTGGCCGCAGGGAACGACGAAATGTGAACAAGAGGCCGAAGAAACATGTATGTTTCGAGGACATGGAGCGACCCAAGGACGGCAGTTTTTGGCATGCGGGTATGGCTTTGAGTTTATAAACCAGTGATATTTTCGCGCCTCCGAAAACACCGATCACAAGGACAATTATTTGAAATGAATATTTTGGGTAAAGCCGCTGCAGCTCGCTTTTGAAGTCTTTATACCCCTCCTCCTTTTCCTTCTCCTTAGCAGTGATGTTCTGGTTGGTCCGAGCCGAGAATCCGATCACGAATATAGTTCGTTTCTCGAAGTCTTCGAGGACGATTTCAGGCCACGAGAGTGCAATGGAGACGGCTGTCCGAAAATCGTAGTTCCACAAAATTTGGCACTTCTCGTCTAGGAGCGTTCGTTAGGACAGGGTCGGGACCAACGCTGTAAAAGCAACAAAGATGATAATAAAGCACTCTTACGGTCGCATTATGTCTGTCGAGATACGTCGTTCCCGCGTGAGTGGGACTCCTGGATAGGATGTTTTCTAGGTACTCAGCGTGTGCATGACACGCTCTCCACCTATCGCTGGGAACTTCTTGACGTAAAATGCGGTCACCGTACACTAAGCTGGAAATGACACCGTCCTGGGACTCGGAAATGAAACTCTCTGTACCTGAATTAAGTCCTGATGATCTAAGGAAAGCAGAAGTTGGCTCCTTTGACAAGAGCAAATTTTCTACATTTCTATGAAAATTTCCCTAAATTTTCTTGCCGAGGAGCTGTTGACGACATTTTTTAACTTTAGCTTAATCTACTTGGGCTTTTAGAAGTAAGGCATCTAGATGGAGTAATGGACTTTCCTCATTTCTGATGTTAAAATTCAGGTCAAGCTTCTCGGTCGCCTGTTCCGCGGCTTTGGAAAGAAACGCTTCTATGCCAATCATCTCGTGTTTGCTGACAATTTTTAGAAGAGTATCTCCTCCATTTGCGACAATGTAAGCTGTACCGTAAGCTAGTGCTTCGCCCATGGAACTACCCCAAGCAAGTAGAGTAGAAGCGGGACGAAAAGCATGTTAGTCGCAGATACCTTGTTCAACAACGACAGATTGAAAGACCAAATCTATCGAAGAGGACACTTGCATCATCTTCGGAGAGATTCCTTCACTGAGACTCCCTCACTGATGTTATGTCCTGAATGCGGCTCGCAAGTAAGCGTGGAAGAGGAGTTGATAAATGTTAAGACAGAGAAGACGTGTAAAAGATAATAAACAGGTTTCGGAAGAGTAGGGTGGGGATAAGCGAGAAGATGGAGAGTGAAGAGTGGAGGGAATTTTTTAAAGAGTCGTTTCAGGGCTCAGATTCAAGGAAGAGGGATGAAGGGAGTAGAAGAACGAGGGAGGGTGAGGGGGTGGAGTTGGATGACGAGGAAATAGAGAAACAGATAAGGAACATTAGGTCAAAGGCAGCAGGTATGGATGGGGTACAGAATGAAGCGTGGCTGTTTAGTCCACAAGCGGTTAGGAATAGGCCAGAGGACGTAGTGAAGAGGATGGTGTTAGTGGAGAGGCTGCGGAAGGATGCCGAGGGGAAAGGTATAATGTCGGAGACGCAGGTGGGACCCTGGGCGGGTAGGAGCAGTATCAACAATATTTACATTTTGGAGCACATGGTGGATAGAGAATTATCAAAGAAGGGGTCGAAAGTGTACGCGTTTTTCGTGAATCTCAAAGGCGCGTTCCCTTCGATGGAGAGAGGCCTGTAGGAGAGCGTAAGGGACTCATATGAAGAGCTAAAAGATAGGGTTAGAGGAATGTAGGAAATTTCGGAGGGGTTCTGGATGGATAGGGAGTTAAGGCAAGGGTGTCCATTTAGACCAACGCTTTTTTCGATTTTAATCGCGGAAATGGAGAGTAAGCTAAAGTAAATATGAGGAAAAACTTTCGGAAGTGGAGGGAAGTAAGCTGGTTAGGGAGTGTTGGTGGGAGAAGGAGAACAAGAGAGGGGGTGGGAAGATGAAGGTTGAGAGAGAAAGGTATTCCAGAGAGAATGGGCTGCAGATAGATGAAGTGAGAAGGATGCACGAGGAGGGGTGGAAGGTGTATGAGGTGTTCAAGAAAAACAACATGGAGAGGGAGGGAGAGAGAGAGAAAGCAGCAGGGGAAGATAGAATAAGAAAATCAAGGTTTAATCTGAACTATGGGTGGATTAGACCAAAGGACAGAGCATAATATTTGTGTGAGAAAGGCGAGAAAGGAACTCACGAACCTGCAGCGAGGATGAGTTGTGGTTGCATGGAGGGATTTAATAGGTTGTGCTTTCCTAGAGAGAATAGAATGTGCACGAAAATGACATGCTTCGTAGATAAATAAAGAGCATGGAAGAAGATCAATAGAGGTTGATGGAAATAAAAACGCTAGATTGCCAGGATGACAAAGCTTTATGGAAGCAACCGAAGAATTTTCGGACATGGAAGTGTTCACCGAGGATGAAGTTAAACCAGAACATATCTGGGATGCATCTCCAGACTGGGATATCATTCCACCCTGCAACGCTGACATCGCATCTAGAGATAAGGAGATTATTAAAGCGATTGCAAAACTCAATGGAAAGGAAAGGCTCATAAAGCAAAATAGGATGAGCAAAGTTGCCATGATGCAGCACACCGTAGGTTTTCCTGACGCACAAGGGAGCTTTAAGAATGCCAGTCGGTACATATACTACTCAATCGTTAGTGGCTTGACAAGAAAAGACGAAAACGACAATAAGTCTCTATTTCGGATCCTCAGTACCATCAAGAGTTATGTTCTAAAGAACAACAGGATCAAGATTGCCCTTCCCGAAATGAAGGACTCAACCGGAATAAGAACTTTGCGAATTTTGGAATATCTTTTTACGGATACCCCTGTGACAAACGGGATATACAGTGCAGAACTAGGTATAGACAAGGAGGACATGAAAACCTTAAACAGGGTGCGAAATAAAATGAAAGAGGTTCAAAGAAAAGAAGAAACACACTCGGAACGCTCAAACGGGCAGAAAAGTTATGCCGTCTTAATTAAAATAGGAAACCACTGATACGCGGAGACGCTGAAAAAAGTCAAGCTAGCAGTAAATCCAAGCGATCGAAGTACCTGAAGCGTCCATGTTTCTCCTTATCAAGAAAACGGTTATCCATATTAAATATATGGATGAAGTGAGAGTGGATGATGAAATTACAGAGGCGATCTCTAAAGCAACTAAACTGGGGCCGAAAGAATTCGAGCTTAGAGCTATCTGTCCAGAATACGGTAAAAGACAAAATGCCACATTAATAATGTATGAATCTGATGCTGGTAAACTACTTTCAAAGGGTTCAATAAAAATTGGCTGGACGAGCTGTAGATTTATTAGAAAGAACAAAAGAGACCCACTGCTTCAAATGTTGGAAATCTGTTCACGCTAAAGCTAAATGCAATGGACCTGACAGAGAAAATCTGTATTTGGAATGTGATAAAGAAGGAAACAAGGCAGCGAAATATCCAAACAAGCCCTTCTGTGTGCACTGTGAGCAAGAGGGGTGTCTATTTAACAGCTCAAAGAGTCGAAAAAAAGAGACAAGCAAACAAGTTGGAGGGAAGGCAGACGCAATCTGATATTAATGAAAATTCTCCAGATCAACACAAATAGGTCTAAACCAGCCCATGATTTCGCCCTAACCACAGCAATGGACATGGGTGCAGGGATACTAGTTCTGTGTGAACCCTACCAGAAGAGTATATAAGGCAGAAATGACTGGGTATATGACGAAGCACTAGATACGGCCATAAAGGTACTGGAGAAAAATATCGCCATCAAAGAGTTGGGAAAAGGAAATGCTTTTTCTTACGTAGTAACGAAATCTTTCACAATTCACAGCTTCTATGCTTCCTCAAACAGAAAAGTCGAAGAGCTGGAGGCTCTCCTGTAAAAAATTGCAAAAGCATCAGATTCAGAGGCGAAGAAGCGATAGTTGCAGGCGACTTTGACGCTAACTCCGCGCAATGGGGTATGAAAAGAACTGATGGCAAAGGGAAAATAGTCACCGAATGGCTAGTGCAAAAGGACATGATCGTCGAAAATACGGGTCAAAATCCAACGTTTGTAAGGAAGAGCTACGGGTCAATACTTGATCTGACAATAGCAACGACTCAAATTGGCAACAAAGACAAGCTACAACAGGCCATGGAAGAAATCCTAGAGAACTCGATCGCAATATCAGCGGGAAAATTGTCCAGCACGTTGGAAAAACTGTGCAACGTGTGTATGCCAAAAGGTAAAACAGTTTGCAAAAGCCAACCTATGTATTGGTGGAACGAAGAGATTGCGAAGCTCCGAACAGCGTGCATCGAAAGACGACGAAAGACACAAGGATTGCAAATAAGGATGCACCTATACAGGTGCAGCAACTGTGGGAGTAGTACGTGTGCAGCAGGAATTTTCTTCCAGGCAGTATTAAAGAAGCAAAAAAGAAAAGCTGGATCACTGTTCGTGACGAAGTAGACAGAGATGTATGGGGAAGAGGCTATGAGATAGTGACGAACCAACCAATCGGAAACCCCTCCAAGCTGCATGCGCGAAGCTTAAGAACATATATATAGTCAATTGGCCGCAAGAGCAGAATTTCCGAAGATCATTGTCTCCCGGCATTCTAGTGGGTAGTGCGTGTCGAACGGTTTCAACAGAGCGAATAGGAGTCATTGCTGAAATACTGTCCATACAACTGCTAGTGTAGGAGAAGGTGCAAACTTACGATGGAATACAGCGGAGAGAAGCGAGAGAAGACCTCATAGTTAAATGGCAAGAGGAGTGGACAACGGGCATCCAAGGATGGCGGTCATGGCGCCTAATACCAAATATCCGAGAGTGGATAAAACGCGGACAGGAGAAACAAACTTTTTTTTGACGCAGGCACTCTCAGGAGCCACAGATATATGTCCATATTGTAACGAAGTTGACGACATAGAA
Organism: Andricus coriarius; assembly: GCA_932066315.1. Lineage (NCBI taxonomy): Eukaryota > Metazoa > Arthropoda > Insecta > Hymenoptera > Cynipidae > Andricus > Andricus coriarius. The sequence goes on along the minus strand of CAKNWT010296392.1, from coordinate 7,073 downwards.
CACACCCTGTTTAAGTGCGACAGATGGAAAGAAGCTACGGGCAAATTTAAAAGAGAAACGGAGAACATATTTACTACAAAAACATGATGAAGAACCTTTTAGATTCCAAAGAAGGATGGACAGTAGCATATAGCCTAATTTGATATATAATCGATACCAAAGAAAAAGAAGGCAGAGAACTGTGCTAAGTCAAGCGCAGAGGCAGCACTAACTGTGAAGTAATGCTTACGCGGATTCCCGTATTATGTTGCGGGATAAAGGAGTTGTTCTTAGTGGGTAAGGCTGTTGGTCAGTTCTACACTCACATTCGTTCCTTAACGACCATAAACTTTATGGTCCCGAAGGTTCGAATGTTCATATGTAGATCTTCAGGTCATTCATATAGAATACCTCAGTGCCGTTATGCTCGCGACGATTTTTGTTGCCGCAGAGGTAGACAGGAGCTAAGTAGTCCGTGATTACTTTAAAACTCTAACCTTCTAAGTATGTCCTAAATTTTCGTATGGCCCAAGCAACCGCTGGTCATTCTTTTTCGGATGCCGAGTACCAAAATTCTGCGCCGTTTAGGCTTTTACTCGCGTAAGCGATTACGTAATTTACACCGTCAATTGTCGACGTAAGTACGGCTCCTAACCACGTATTGCTCGCGTCGTTTTCGCGTTGGAAGGGTTGATAAAATCTGGGCAGGTTAAAATTGGTGCTGAAGTTAGGAGATCTTTAATTTTTTTGGAACGCCTCATCCTGTTCTATTCCCCAATCCCATTGTTTATCTTTTTTAAGTAATCTGTTTATTGGTTCTATTATTTCGGCAAAGTGTGGGATACATTTTCTGTACCAACTTGCCATCCCTATTATACGCTGTAATTGTTTAATTTTTTTAGGTTTAGGGAATTCTAGGATTGGTTGGATTTTTTGATCGTCTATTTAGAGTCCTTTGTCGTTAACTTTAAATCCTAAGTATTTGATTTCCGAGCAGTCGAACTCGCATTTGTCCGGTCTGATCGTTAAATTTGCATAATTGATTTGATCTAATACGATATTTAAATATTTTTAATGGTCTTCAAAGTTTTGAGTCACAATTACTATGTCATCAAAATAACAAAAAAAGTTTGGCTTTAGGTTTGGAGTAATAATTTTGTCCATAAGTCTCTGGAAAGTGGCTGCAGCATTGGTTAAACCAAATAGCATCCTTTTAAATAGGTACATGCCTTTTCCAGGGACTGTGAATGCTGTTATTGGTTTTGAGTTTTCTTCCATATGTATTTGTAAATAAGCTAACTTTAAATCAATTTTTGAGATGGATTTTGCTGATCTTAGTGTGTTTAGTATTTCTGTCATGAGTGGGATTGGGTAGAGGTCTTTTTTAGTAATATTATTAAGCTTTCTGAAATCTAAACAGAAACTATAGTCTTTCCCTGGTTTTTTTATCATAACTATGGGATTAAACCAATCGGAACAGGAAGGTTCTATTATATCCTGTTCGAATAGTTTATCAACTGTTTGGTAAATTACTTCTTTTATTTTTGGGCTCACGTAGTAATATCGCTGTTTAATAGGATTGTGGCCTTGGACGTCAATTTTACGTTTCGTTTAATGAGTCGTCCGATGTTCTTTTCGCTGGTGTAATTTTATTTTATTTTCGAGAAGCTTTTCTAATTGAGATTGCTGGCTTTCGTTAAGCTTAACAATACCTTCGCAAATTTCTGGCGAACTATTGTTTTGTTCTTGAATTTTTTCTACACTGTCGGAAATATTACGCAATCTTATTGCTTTGTTTTTAAAATGTATCCATTGCTTTTTATTTTCGGGTTTCCTAATCTCATTTCCTTTTGAGATTCCTTTCCTATCTTATTTTGATCAGTAACTTTTTTATTATTCCAAAGGTTACTGTCGCTATCCTTGTATTTTTCCTCATATTTTTTATTATACAAAATTTTTCCCGAATTATTTTTCCTGATACTCCAAATTTTTGGTTTACTTCTTCTACATGAGTCATGTGTGCTTGTCTCGTCGCTAGTTTTGGGGATGGGGATGCTCTATAGTGACTGAAATTTGTTTCTCGTGGGGATGCTTATTAAGCTTGGTATATCCTTCGTAGGATATGTTACAGGGATTTGGGCGTTTTTGATTTTTTGGGATTGGTAACAATTGATAAGTACTAGGAGGATTTCCCTATCGTTTAACTTTAGACTACTTTTGTTACTTTCTCTAGTGCTTTTAAGGTTAATACTACCTCCGAATTTCAGGGTTTGTATCTGTTTTCCTAATTTCTTCTTTTTCAATCGCTGGTTTATCTCTAAGTTTTTCATTTTCAACTTCCTTATTCCTCTTGTTATTTAATTTTGTTGATATTGGTTCGGGAAATCTTGGAATAAAGATCCAAGTGGTGAAAATGAAAATCGATTTTTGTATTGCTTTCTACCCTGGTAATTTGGGTTATGATATCCGCTTTTGTTATTATTTTGACCATTATTATTTTCCTTTTCATCATTTATTATTTTTTTTCCCGTTACCGCTATTACGCTTTTGTTAAATTTTATCGTCGATTTTAGGTTCGGTGATTCTTAAAACTTGCCTTAGACTTTTTTACTTGGCTAGCTCAGTTTCCCATTCTTTACCTATGTCCTCTAATTGCTCAAAGGTTTCAAAATCGTTTCTTTTAATGTACATCTTGTATTGGATGCGATGGTTTTCGTAAGTTCTGCGTGATTCCCATTCTAAGTTTTTTCTAGGGTAGAGTTTAGTACAGAGTTTTGTCATTTCTGTTAGGTAAGAGTGAATGTCTTGTGTAATTTTTTATTGCAAAATTTATTTTCTTGCCTAATTTCCTCAGAAAATCTTTCGTCGATATAAGCGTTGTTAAAATCTTCGAAAAAATCAGATAAACATCTCCAGGAGTTTCTATTTATTTTCCACCAATCTTTCAAATCTTCGGTTAGTCAGTCTGCCTCTGCCTAATCTATTGCTTTTTATTGGGGTTTCTATATTTTTCCTCAAGAAACCTCTACCACGACTTATCGATTTATTAATTACTTCTGGAATGGTGCCTGTATTTTGGGTTGCGATTAGGATCTTATTTTCAATAGTAGGTCTTGTTGTGACGTTATTTAAGTTTATGTTTTGGGCTGCAACTGCAGCGACACCTTCCAAATCTAGGTTCTCATGATGGTTTTCCATGGCTGTAGGTTTCGGCATTGTAATTCTGATTTTCCCTGATCTCAATTTCATTTAATTTAAAATTGAGTTACTATTTGTATGGAAAGGAAACCCTATATATTCGTTCGATGTCGATTTTCTAATTTAAAATTCCAATTTCGTTCGAGAAATTTGAATTAAAATTTAAATTAGTAATTTAATGTTCAGAGAGTTCGAAAATATGTTTATTTTCGTCGTAGGACACTTTGTTTAGGAGATACGACGCGTGACCTTGCGTTTGACTCGCGAGGGTACGTGCTGCGCCTGGTGACTTGTTACCGCGCTTGAAAGTTTCGCCAAGTAGGCGATTGTAATATTCAACGGAAATAAAAATGTATGCAGTTCCAATTTTCAGGTTTTGCTTTATCCTTTGGTAATTTCCGTGATTTTTATTTTATTTTTCAAAAGCTAAGTTTCTGCTTCCCCCCCAAAAAAAAAATTCAAATTTTTCCTTTTATCTTTTAATCTGTTCTTGCTTCATTCTTTTTAGACTAGAATCTATTTTCATTTTTCTTACCGTCAAGAGAAATTGCTATTTTAATTTCCGTTTATGGTTTCCCGTGGGTAATTCGTTTCACCCCTTAATTTGGATAGGAGAATACTTCTGCAATATTCACATATACTAGTACATGGCACATTTTCAAATTCATATTACCTCAAATATCATAATAGGCACTTCAAAATCATTTCACAAATATATCAGGTCACCGGCACATATAAATCATTTGCATAAACATATAATAGTCCGGGGAAGTAAGGACATAAACAGGACAAGTTTCCCACCGGCAATTTTATGTTCAAAATCGAAAGTATATGGATCCCCAACTACTTACCTGAATTCTGGAATAAATTCCGCTGAAGCTTTTGACGCAGCTTGCAAGCACAGCTTTGAGCTCGCAAAATTGAAGGGTTTTGCGCATATAACTTCTTAACGCGAACTCGTACACAAATATTGTAGGGATCAAAATGGTAGAAAATTTAATGCTTTATACAATGACATAAATCGATCTCACAAAAAACTAATTTTTCAACCCTTAATTTTCCAAAAAATGCAGAAAAATTGAAAAATTAGTTTTTTAAACGGCAAGTATTCAAAAAATAATAATATAAAGCTAATAATATAGGAAAACATGTAAGTAGATATTTTTAATATTTGTTTTTCATTGTTTTTTAATGCTTTAATTGCCAAAAAAATATTTTTTAAGTTTTTTCAAAATTTAACGTTGAAAATTTTGTTTTAACGTTGTGTTTGAATATTGGAGAAGTAGGTCTTGGAAAACCACACATTTTGAAAAAAAATTTTGTAATGCGATCTTTACAAACCGAGATAATGGAAGACAAAGTTCAAAAAATACTGACGGAGTTCTATTGAGATTACATTTTTGGAACCAAACTCTAACTAAATTCATTTTTATATTATGACGTTCTCTTCAAACACGTATGAAAAAGACAGGTATTTGCAGCTCGCGCAACGAAATTACAGTGCGGCAGCGGCCGGGCGTCGTGGTGGGGGGAGAACGCTAGTTCCCAGGTGGATCAAGCTTTCGCGTATTCTCTCGGTTTTTGTGTAATAAATGTGTGTTTTTGTCATTTATTTATCATTTTTATGAACTTGTTAATAATAATTGACACAATTTACAATTAATGTGCATATAAAATAGCCAACTTATCCGATATACGCAATTTTATTTACATTTGTATAGAATTTGTGTACTCAACTGGATTGAATTGAGAATTTAACAATTTAAATACATTTTTTACAGAATTCTTGCTTTTTTTGGACGCGAGTTACGCGGTTCGACAATTTCTTCACCGCTTTCGCTCTCGGGAATGATATTTTCGTTGATATCTTCGTCGACTAAACTGAGGCTTCAAGTGACCTAAACCTTCAAACGAACTATACGTATTTGGATATAGTTTTGGCAAAGCAGGTAACAGCGCCACTCACAGGTAAACGAAAAATAAGTGTGTGCGTGCTTAGTGTAGGGCTGCAGCTGCTGCGACGCTCGGCCGGCTCGGCTTGCGTACTAGCGTTCTCCCCCCACCACGACGCCCGGCCGCTGCCGCACTGTAATTTCGTTGCGCGAGCTGCAAATACCTGTCTTTTTCACACGTGTTTGAAGAGGATGTCATAATATAAAAATGAATTTAGTTAGAGTTTGGTTCCAACAATGTAACGAATCAATCAGAATCCCAAAATTCTCAATAGAACTCCGTCAGTATTTTTCGAACTTTGCCTTCCATTATCTCGGTTCGTAAAGATCGTATTACAAACTTTTTTTTTTCAAAATGTGTGGCTTTCCAAGACCTACTTCACCAATATTCAAACACAACGTTAAAACAAAATTTTGAACGTTAAATTTTGGAAAAACTAAAGAAAATAATTTTTTTTTGCAATTTAAGCGATAAAAAACAAATGAAAAACAAATATTAAACATATCTACTATATATTCTATCAAACCATAACTCTTACTTAGTCGATTGCAAAAAACAGAACCTCAAAATAGTTAATGTTTATAAAATGAACGACGAATGAATAAAAAAATACATCAGAAGTTGGTACGGCCGCCATTTTGAATTTTCCAATTTTGAATAGACCTTGTTTTTCAGAAATAGCTCCTACAATTTTGATTCCTACAATATTTTTGTACGAGTTCGCGTGAAAAAGTTATACGCGCAAAACCCTTCAATTTTTCAAGCTCAAAGCTGTGCTTGCAAGCTGCGTCAAAAGCTTCAGCGGAATTTATTCGAGAATTCAGGTAAGTAGTTAGGGATCGATCTACTTTCGATTTAGAACATGAAATTGCCGGTGGGGACTTGTCCTGTTTCATCGATTTTTCGAGCTTACTTTCCCGGACTAATATAGAATCATGGGCACTTATCAATCATTGCATATATATATAGTTAAAAGTTTGTCATAAGGACAACCGCAGGATCTCGCTGGGAGCAGGTGCTAATCCGAAAAATTGCACCCGCTCCCAGCGAAATCGCGGTAAAATTTCAGCTGCAACCACGTCTCACGACCGTGAGATATGTGGTTACAGTCTGCGACGGATTCAATACGATGATCCGGCAAAAGTCTCGTGCACCCTGAGGACACGGAGCGACCCAAGGACGACCGCCTTCTGCATTTTCCCCGCAAGTGTCTTGGCATTTTCTTGACACACAGGGATACTTTTCAGGCTATTAACAAGTGAAAGGTCTGAGTACTGGTATCATAGCACTCCAGCAGGTCGTCCCTGAGTCGATCCGTCCACCTAAAAGTAACGAGATTCTGCCGGTCAATCGCATTGACCTCGTCTTGATTGGCTCCCTCAACTATAGGATAGTCGGCATTGTTGTCCGACCCACTGTCGGGAGCCCTGCGCGTTCGATTGTTTTGAACCGCACTTACTACAGCTATGTTTGGTGTTGTCATTGTTGTTCCCACGAGCAGCTAGAGAAAAGGTTACGTCCGTCCTTGTAGAGCCCCGCATGCAAGGATAAGGCTGCATACTCTGAGAGGTCGCCCGGTATCTCAGAGTAACCGTTTGAGACACCTCACCCAGGTGCCATTCAGCTTTCGGCACGGTTGTCACGCCTCCGCTTAGGGGTTATTCCTTCGGGACCATCCCTGGACAATTGTCCGCGACTGCTTATTAATTATTGTGACCATATTCAGCAGAAACCCTTGGTACAGGGACCCTCTATCCGCAACCCGAGGACGCGTTCGGTGGCTTTATCATAGGCCCTTCGGTTCAATTCCTAAGGAATCAAAATATACATATACGAACCCCCATTCGGTTTCGGTTTTGGTTCCTTAGGAATTGAACCGAAGGGCCTATGACAAATCCGCCGAACGCGTCCTCGGGTTGCGGATAGAGGGTCCCTGTACCAAG